>JAGTTH010002628.1:0-21439 GCA_022606485.1 Agraylea sexmaculata
ATATGATTAATTAATTTGGTAAACATCAGTTCATAATAGAAACCTGTTTTTGTTCTAATGGGACAAATTGTGACAAATGAGGATTTTCTTCCTGCCATATATTTTTTCTGGTAAATAATATTTATATTTTAATAATTGGGAAGCTTACGGCCATAATTAATATAATAGTGTAATGGGAGTGTGTGCGTATGGTGCGTATACGAATAGAGCTGGTGTACACCAATACTACCATGCTCTATTCGTATACGCATCAATAATATCAGCTCTAGAACGACTCACTAACACTCTTATATAACATATTATATAGGATACGGCCGTTAAATTCAAAATAAATTATAATAGTGTAATGAGAGTGTGTGCGTGCGGTGCGTACGTGTAAAGCCAATACTACTAAACCTGGTCTATTCGTACACCATCTGCTTTGACTCACTAACACACTCTCATAATTCTTTCATTTTAATGTTATAAAATGATGGATTTGAAACTTGTGATACTAGGTCCCTTAATTATCAATAGGTAAATGTCTAAGTGCTTAATGCGTGGTTAGTTCAAGTGGATCAAGTGGTCAAAAACATGAGTTACCTGGCAAACATTATACTGTAAACATCTCTCTTCATATCTTCAGTTATATTTGACAGTAAAATGGGTTAAAATGGTTAAAATTGTTACTACATGTCATATGGACTCAAACATACACTCAAATACATCTAGGCTCACTTTTTACCGCTGAGTACTTAAAGTATTGTCACAGCCACTCTCAGGGGTCACTAGAAATGTGTTGAGTGAGGGAGACACACTTATGCCTTCATCGAATAGGAGAGAAGAGTGCAACAATACACGAGTTTAAACGACTTCATTATATGCAATGCGATATCTAATGTTTATATCTATGGTAAACGTATGATTAATGGCAGTTAGTGTGACGTCAATGCTCATTGATCATTCGGTGGATAACAGCATTTCAATATTTTAATTTGAAAATAAAAGCACGCATATTATGAGACTATTCGGATTGGGTTATAATAAATAGTAAAATGGTATATTTTTTTTAAATATTAAACTCCCACGCCGCCACTGCTTAGATTGAATAAATATAATATAAATATAAATATATATATATATATATATATATATATATATATATTGAATAGAGTAAGCAGTGTTTAGTATAGTTAAAGACACAAGTAGGTCATGGCGTTTGCTGCCTCCAGGCTGACAATAATATACAGTCGCTACAAAAAACCACTACCGCCTCGTTTGTATTGAGATAATAATTAAATCATTTTGACGGTCGTACGAAAACGAAAACAATTAAGTAATACTAAATGCGGTTCGGAGATTAATCGAGTATTCAACGAGTTCTGTCGTTAGGTTTGCCAATGACCAGAAAACGTGTCTAGTCATCGATACTAATGAATAATAATATTGTACACGACAATGCCACCGGCTAATAACCCAACTGTTTGAAATAATTCTAATATTATATTACTCAACAATGATGATAATGATATAATAAAGTAGTGAAATGATGGACAAGGCCGAGGCGGTGTTGCCATATTATTATTGCAACGCGCTGCCAACTTTGCCCGAAAACACTAATAGATAAATAAATATCAGGTATTTTCGTAACACACCTCAAATACTAAAACGAGCATAGCCTTCTTAGAAATTTAATTATATCATATAAATTATATGTGTATATAATTATATGTGTGATTAAAACAAAAGTTGTATATGTAAACGACGATACAACGACTTGGCAACGAATTTGAAGCGCATCTCTTTTCCACCATTTCTGACAACTACAGTGCTTGTTTAGGAGCGACCTTATATAGTAACATATATAAATACATGATTGCTTACTATACCTTATTTTATTTTATATACATTTTATACATAAACTTTGTCTTGTCTGTAAAAAAAGCTCTTATGAGCGTTTATATGCAAATAAGCAAATAAGAATGCGCGACAAAAGGATGGCGGATCAAGCAGACGAGTCTGGGTGAGACAATCAGTGTTGCCTCTGTTACACTCATCTGCCTATTCTGTTTTATTATAATAAAAACTAATATGGCATATTAATAATATATTACAATAAAAAATCATTAATATTCGTTTTATTTTCAGCTTGTAAACTGTTCATTTGTAGATATATTTTTTGTGTTAATAACCCATCGTTATAATAATTGTATTTGAAAAGATAGATAAAATAAACCGTCAATTTGTAGATACGTTTTTGTGTTAATAACCCATCGATATATTTTACCTATAATAGTCCTCTATATGTGTATTGTATTGTAATGTTTTTTTTTACTTTTATACTATAGAATAAAAATAAAAGGTTTTCAATTTATTGAAGTATTATATAAATTTAGTTTAACACATTGAATATAAACTGCATAAAATATAATAGAGGCCTTCGACTAGACAAGACTTAACTAGTCATCTTGAAAGACTTTGATGTGTATTTATCACAGGTCACCGACTTAATAATCGCCTCAGTATTTATCTTACAATACACGATATCAGAGTAAACCTGGATCAAGGCGACCGATCGATCAAATTAAGTTTTTACTCAAAATGTAAGTAAACTAAATGAAAGATAACTAGTATAAAATTTGCCGCATTTTAATTGATATTATATAAGAAATAGAAAATTCATAGCAATCTATTAGCCGAGTGTGTTTTATTTACATAATTTATTATTACAAAACAATAACAAGGCGATAATTATCTAAATTTAAACACACTTCAGAATTCTCTCAACAACTGATAACATAATATTGAAAATACGTGAAAAACTCATAAAAGCAATACGAAAACGAATTATTCACAGCTTTGTCTTATTAAGTTATTTTTTAGACCCGCATTTTTAGTACTTAGATGGGTGATTAACACAAAAACGTAACTACAAATATCAATACCAATTTTTTTTCAAGGGTATATAGGGTGAACTTTTATTCAGTGGAATTATTTTAAGGGGAGGTAATATATCGCAACAATAAGCCGCTGTCATTACATATTATAAATGTATCCGAAATAAATAAAAATGGCCCTCGCTTGTAGGAAACTGTGAAAATTGTTTTTTTTATTACTGATATTATTCTGATTAAAAGTCCATATTTATAGACTGAAAAAGTACAGACTGCGTAAGTCCATTTTACAGACAGACAAAAACTGATTGTTTTACTTAAACCTACACATTTTTAAAAATCATAATTAATATTTGCTTATCTATATTTCAATATAAAATGGAGTTATGTTTATTAATTGTGTTTAAATTATTATATTTGGTAAATAACAATTTATTCATTTTGTTCAGGAATATTTCAGCATTGAAAATTTCCTTCAGATGAATTAAATACGTCTTTTGCTTAATCTATAATGCTGCCCGATTAAAATCTATAAAGAGATTTAGATTACCATCAATTAATTATATTTAAATATTCCCAATTTTTCATATTACATTTTATCTATACAAATTTTTATATTATTTTATATAACTAAAATAATAATGGGCTCTAGAGTAAGTCTGTCTGCATTTGTGTGTTGTCATATAGTAAAAGCGTCTCTCACACAACTACACTTGCAAACACACGTACACCGACACCTAATAACGGTTCGACTTTAAAAGTCTCACCTGATAATTAGGTGTGTCAATAATACATTCAGTAAATAATTAGATAGTAATAAGGCTAGAGGATTATGATAAGGAGCAGCGGTGATGCGAGATAAGGTTAAAATCCAAACGTCCATTGCTGTTATCTCCTCTTATCAACTAATGACGGCGGCTATGCGCAACTAAACATTTATTTATTATCACAAGTCACTCTTTTCATAAAATACTACTAAATGTTTGATGACACCCATTAGCACGAGTTCTTTGCTCTATATATAGCGTGCCAAGGGATGTTTTAAGTAGTTACAGAACTAGGATGTTTATGACTGCTGTCTTACTATTTAACTCTTTATTTCGTACTCTTATATTGATCAAACAATTATTTTGTATACTTTAAACATAATCGATGTTAGTAATGGATACATAATAATTAATTACATTAGTTAAAAATAAAACCATTTTAGCTTGCTATCGAATGTATACACAAAAACAGGGGTCGATTGAAAAAAAAATAACTACATCCAAATTAAAAATATGTGATAATAATGTGAGCTAAATAAAATATATGTTCATCTCAAAAAATACATTCTGGGTAATACAAATAAAAATATTTGAAATAAGAGTTTTAAATCACGTTGAAAATTTTACATAATTAATATTTTTTTAAATTTTTATTGTAATAATATGATTCGAAAGCATGATATTGAGACCAAAAACCACAGAAAATATTTATTAAAATCCTTTCGTATATTTTTAATGGAATATGTTATCAAAAATACATTTTAGGAAGAAGTTTTATATATGAGTTGCCTAGTATCAAAGACGACTCTTAACCACTAAAATTATTTTTGACTTTAACACTAACATTACGAACAAAATAGTCGATTTTAATAATAAGGTTAATATTCAACTCGATTTTTTAAGTATGTTTGAGCCGGTTTTTTACGATATTAATGTACGACTGGGTAGGACACTTTTTGAATAATATGAATTATCAATAAAAACCAATTTGAAAATAGTCGTCTTTGATAATGGCCTACTCATTTCATTAGTGAAGTACAATGTCAATATTTAAACAAGAAAGAAAACATTATTCTCAAGTTTTGGATGAATTTATAAATAAAACGCCGAAGAAAAATCTTTCAAATTGTGTATTTTCCATAAAAACAAAACCTAGAGTTGGTTTCTTCAAAAATCGGTGAATTTCTGTAGAATTGGTTTTGTGATTGTACAAAAATTCAGCATTTGCTGACATTTATTCTTGAAATAACTGTTAAAGTGCTAAAGTGCATGGGCATTTAAAGAATAAAAGTATATCAGAATACGAGAAAGTGTATTTATTTTTATTCATATCACCCATTTTCTTGATTCCTAGGTTATATAATATGAGAATAATGAAAACGTAAAAATATACTTAAATACAATGAGTTTATATGTATTTTTATAGATGCCAATAGATATGAGGCACCAAAGGTTTCGTGTGTGTTTCTACCGCCTCGCCTCTTCGCTAATTCAAATTCTATTGCGTCGCTATCTGCCACTTTATGTGGAACCGGCCATGCATGGAAGTATGACGGAATAAATGCACGCCACTTCTATAGATAAAAGTTAAAATGGTTGACACACTTGCTCAAATTAGAAGGTTAAGTCTCCATCAGCTAACTGAAAGACTTAGTACTGAATTGTCGTATAGTTTACCTGTATACACATACATATAATTGATCTAGATATAGTAGTCAAGGTATGTGCTTAGTAATAGTAGTATTTTCAATGTTAGGCAGTATAATAATAGTTTATTAGTATAAAACTTGTTTGGTAGGTCACGCAATCCTATACATTCGAGGTGACGACTAAGTAAACAAATACACGTCACACACAATTGACGTTTCAAATATCATTATGTATGTCACTATATTATATTAATAATAATTTAATACCTAAATAATCAATTTGGATTAATATGCCATATTATAATAACACTATGACATTATTATAAGCTTCTGATATAAATACAACTTGGGTTACAATTAGTTAAGATCATTAACAGTTTTTGTGTTTTCAACCCATCGATATAGATAATAATAGAAGGATAAAACCTATTATAATAATTTTAACCGCGATAAATATTACACAAATAATATATCGAGGGTATATTGCTAAAATGCACTAAGTCATATTTTGACGATTTTGAGTTAGGGATGCATTTGTAAATGTTTTTTATTACTTTATCTACTGCCAAAACGCACTTAGTTGTATCATCAATATTTCGGCAGAAAAAAATTAACTAAGTCAAATTTACATTTTTAGTTTCTGTTAGTTAAAAAAAGAAGTATATTTTATAATTGTGTTATATTTGGAAAGATAAAAGAAGTCATTGACTTATACCACGTTGTAAATTATTCAAATATATACCATAAATATATAGTTCTGTTAAGATTGTGACTTTTTTTTAACTAATTCGCCATTATCCCAAAACTATGAAATATGAATTAGTGCATTTTGGCAGTATACTTTCGATATTTGACAAAGAAAAAGGATTTTTGTCAGTATAATTGTGTTTAAGAGAATATTTCAAGAGAAAGTAGGATATCAACAAAATAATTTACATGTAGAAAACATTTTTTTATATTATTATAAATAAAAAATAATATGAACAGTTTGTAGTTCCTGTAAAGAGGGTAATTTTTCTGACATATTAATATCGAATTTTTATACAAATTTTTAATAATAAATGAATGAGCTAATTTCACATACTATTTTGGTGACAACCATATTTTTTTCTAATAATATAAAATACAGGTATCATTCAATATTAATTTAATAAAAAAAAATAATTACACAGTTTGTGTTTTGTGTAAAAGACGGGAATTTTTATTATTATTAGAAAAAATATGGTTGTCGCTAAAATAAGTTGTGAAATCAGCTCAATAATTGATTATTAAAAATTAGTATAAAAGTACATAGACACCTTACATCCTTTTAAAATATTATCAATGATTTCACAAAAATATAGAATAAAAATAATGGACGTGTTTCCCTCTAATACATATTTATTATAAATAGAGTAACTTTTTAGTATCTTGATATTATTTTTCAATATAGTGTATTGAAATATTCATTACTATAATATAATATTAACCAATGCTGTAATTGAGATTATTAGGTTAAAATCAAATTTTGATATTAGATACTGAAATATCCGGCACATAAATTAATGGACGGGCAGTTGACCCTTTAAAATTCAATTAGCCAAGTAAAAATAGGTATCAATTTCCATAAATACCTTTTATTTTATACATAAAAATACACAAATTAATAAGCATAAAAATAAAAGATAATAAATCCAAACTATGAAAAATGGCACACATGTACATCCATATTTATTATTCCAATACAAACTGACCGCAAATTATATTATTAAAAAGCCGCAAACATGTTGGTTAACTTATTAATGGATGTTGCGGGTTATTTTAATGTATTTTATTTAAAATTCAATCAAGCAAAGCATCTGTTTACAGGCCTGTCAATTGGCTCATCATATAAATAATTCATGAATCACTAAAGCTGAAGAAATAATATTTTGAAAATAAGGTTAACCGTTAACTATGAACAGATTAATATTATAAATTGTCTATTTCCAAAAACTATCACGTGAGTCTGATAACTTAGGTTGGTTAAAAAATAATATCTTAAACCCATTGAGGTTGCTAACGATTGTAATGAAATTTTTTGTCGGGATTGATAACCAACGACTTGTATATTAAAATAATATAAAAAGGTATGTATGTATGATAGTTTAATGAATACTAATATTTTTTTAAAAATGTCCACTCCCTATAAATCGATTAACAGGTAAGTATATCATTTTTCATTCTTCTTATTCTAAAAAAGGGTGTATGTTCGAATAGTTTCATAAAAATCTAATGCTACGGTAATTTTAATTCTAAATTAATGAGGAATGACAGATGTCTATTATTTTATGTAGCGAAAAATATCACAAATGATAGTTTTATAAATTTCAGAAAACAACAAACAATATGATTATTTTTAAATACCATGTAATATTATGACAAATCAGATGAGTTTATTTTGTTTTAAAATTAGTTTGCCGATTTGCTTATTATTATTTCAAAAGTCGCTGACTTGTTCCCTGTTATTTGTTTAAATAATCTTCATTAAACTATTGTTAGGCTGGTTGTCAATAATATTTATTTATATACGCCTCGAGTGTTTTTTTAGGTGTGTTTTTATTAAAATAAATTTTCGTTTAAATCTATTACTAATTACAGAATTTTCTTTGCAATCAAGAAAAAAATGATTTGATCGGATATTACGACTATCGGGAATAATATTAATAAAATCCCGATCGATCGTCTTGATCCAGGTTTACTATGATTTCCTAGATTGTAAGATAAATACTTGTGTAACAAGTAATACTTAAAAAAAAACATTATTATTAAGCTGGTTTCTATTAGATAATCGATGATAAATTTTATCAAATTGTATAACTTGTTTCCTTCATAGAAATAATATATTTAATATATATATATATATATATATATATATATATATATATATATATATATATATTTATATATATATATATATATATATATATATATATATATATAAAAGCTTGATCAGTATATATATTTAAGCTCATTGTCATTGAATATAGAATATTTGTTAACGATAAAAGAACCATATTTCCTTAATACGACTATATATATATATATATATATATATATATATATATATATATATATATATACTTCTTCATATATATATATATATATATATATATATATATATATATATATAACAACAACATATATATATATATATATATCACTATATTCTGCTAACTATATATATATATATATATATATATATATATATATATATATATATATATATATATATATATACATATTATTTTGCTTTTTGAGAGGATTTTATACACAACAACGTGTTAATTGATTGTCTGTCGGTGATCTTAACTATTACTAGTTACACAGGTCACCGACTTAATAATCAGTATTTACCTTGCAATACAAGAAATCAGAGTAAACCAGGATCAAGACGATCGATCGGGATTTTATTAATATTATTCCCGATAGTCGTAATAACCGCTCAAATCAATTTTTGAAAATGTTTGAGTTGAGCGGGATTTGAACCCATGACCACTGTGTTTGTGCTAATACTAAATACTATAAAATTTACCGATATGTAGTGAATATTAGGAGAACACTTCACTCGCGGTGTAATGAGAATGTAGCGCGGTGATAACTTAATTGCAAGCGGTGCTGTTCGATGTATGGCGGCGGAAGAACTGAGCGCCGACTCTTGTTTGCCGTTACTGTTCCCCACTACTATTGCATTCAATATATGTACATACATACATACTTATGTGTTTATACAATACAATAACACCAATTTTAATATGTACATTATTTCAATACATCAATTCGTTGACCGATAGTATTAGCACCGACAATGCATCTATCTCCTCAAACAGACAGATAACGGTGATAACACACTCTATTATGCACTCCATGTCATTATAATAAGACGCACTTATTTAGAAGCAAATCGATGGGTGATTTAATAAGTGCCTTGGAGAATTAATCGATACTTTGGATACAACCCAATAATATTTAAAAATATGTAAAAACTGAGCCTAGATGTATTTGAGCATTATACTTAATTATCATAGATATAAACATTAGATATCGCATTGCATATGGATAAGTCGTGTAGCCCGTGTATTGTTGCACTCTTCGATAAAGGCATAAGTGTGTCTCCCTCACTCAACACATTTCTAGTGACCACTGAGAGTGGCTGAGACAAGATGTATTTGAGTGTATGTTTGAGTCCATATGACATGTAGTAACAATGCATTTACCCATTTTACTGTGAAATATAACTGAAGATATGAAGAGAGATGTTTACAGTATAATGTTTGCCAGGTAACTCATGTTTTTGGCCACTTGATCCACTTGAACTAAACACGCATTTAGCCACGCATGCGATATCTTATGTTTATATATATGGACAGAACAATCTAATATTATAGTGGAGCCTCGATATAAGGAAATATATATTTTCGAAATTTATACAACATTACCGTAACGCCTTCCCTATTGACGGGAGTCCCTTTATAAGGGGTTGGCCAGGCCACCTTGGCCTTTACGGGAGAATATAGTAGAGATGGTTTCCCAGGCCACCACACAGCAAGGAGTACTTAAGATCTAGTTTGCTATGCTAGAACTACCAAGTGACTCCGGTGCCGTGTATCATTATTTTCTCTAGTCTAAGGAATGGTACATTAAATATAACACAAGCACACCTTCAATAATGGTCCAAGTCGGCTAGTTAAACTTTTCAATTTTTAATTATTACTTTAAAAAGTTTGAGAATCTTGCGTATTTAATTATTAGATGATTGACCGCCTGATTTGAATTTGTATTATTATAAGCATACGTCATAGAATTCATGAAACAACAATAGTACGTAAACATGAACATAACCTCAAACGGCACACACGGTCAGCGACCTTAGGCGTTATGACAACATTATGTTGTTATTGTTTACTCATTTGAACTTGACCTTGAAAGAATATATATATATATATAACGTTTTCACGATATCTTACCTTTTCTTAAAATAATCTACTTGACTAAAATCCACAAAATCTCAAGGTATTTTAAGTGGTTCGGTCTCAACTACATAATGTAATATTTTACGCGGTTCATCATTCTACTTTCTGACTATTTTTCAAGGATTTTTATCCATATATATTTCATTCATATCGATGGGTTGTCAACACAAAAATCCCATTTTTTTCTTTCTTGAGGTGCACTTAATGGACTTGTTTTTAGGTGAAGGTATTAATTTTTTTATCACAAACTGTTGTTTTGCACGCTATACACTTTGTGGCTACTATTACATGGGTGACCGTTGCTTTTAACACGCTTGAAATTAGATTATTATATGACAAAAGTGGGGCGAATTTATTATGTTAATAATAAAACTTATCTCCAATTGAAGTTAAAAACATTTACGGGGCTTGTTTGATTTAAAAAATATATAAATAGTAGCGTGCACATTTTTCTATATTGATTGTATTCATATATTTTAATCTTCACATTATACCATTTTTTATGTTTCTTGATCTTTTGTGCTGTATTGAGTGTTGCATTAATATCACTGCGACTTGGGATCCCCCGTAATGCTCTAGTGGTACTGCAGTATGATATAATTATATATGTATTTATAAATATTAGTCAGATTGTTAGATCCATGGCCCGCCGAAATTTTACAGCAATATCCGATTATAGACTATGCAATAAGGACATTGTATTTAATAATTTATTTTATTTTAACCACAAATTTTCGAAAGGAAATTTATAGATGAATGTTTAGATATAACACCAGATAATTGTAAATTTTGATTATCATATTAAAATAATTAATAATTGACGGTGTAATATTTTCAGTTACTGAAAACTAATAATTCGATGGGGATGAATCAATACATTGTCATCGAAAATCCAATTTGAGAACAGGAAGAGATATTGCCTGTATATTTGATATGGAAACCAATCGGGACGTATTTATTCAGATATAATATATTATTTGTTTATCCGAAAAGGACATTTGAAATACTGACAGAACAAAAGCAATAAAGAATCTGTCAAAAGTTGTTTGGTTAATAACATGTCGAGGAATTTTCATTCAGTCACGAATACAGGACGACATTGATGACTATTTTCAGTTTATGAACCATAATATTGCGCTTGTTCAAAAGATGATTAATTACATGGTCTATATAGTATTGCGTGCTTCAGGTTTTAGTAAAGCTTGCTACTTTTTTTTTAAATATACCTGCTTAGCAATCCATTGGGATTCGAATCCGAGACACGTGTTTGGCATTGTTGTAAAATTGTATTAATTTACGTTTCGAGAAAACGTGATTGAAAAACAAACAGCGATAAGGCAATGTTATCACCTGTTGTTATCAGAACTTATGCACCATTCTCACCTCTCATTTGTCTTATTAATGATTATAATTATTTGACCCACTTGTTTTATTCCGCGCAGTTGACACGGAATGAGGTCATGCGTGTTAAACTTGCATTATGAATAATATATGTAAACAATAATAAAAGTGAAATTTTTCAAATGCGGCATGCATATTTATTTATTCTGTAAATCTTCGCTGATGACCGTAAAGCATCTCGTTAATATTAACGCTGTGTTAAGTGATTTTTCAGAACTCAATTATAAACAAATCGCCCCAGGCCAGCTGGTATTAACGAAGGAGGAGAGCCTTGATTAAAAGCAACATTTTGAAGAAATTTTAATTAATAATCGAGTGTGGTTAAAATAATTTTACTTGCGCATACGTCGAGAATGCAAAATGGGTTATAAACATGTTTTTTTAACTACCTTAAAATATGAATGCTTAATATTTACATAGCAATCGGGACACGATCGAAAATAATATTAATAAAATACCGATCGATCGTCTTGATCCAGGTTTACTCTGATTCCATGTATTGTAAGGTAAATAATGATTATTAAGTCGGTGACCTGTGTAACTAGTAATCTCGGAAAGTATATAAACATTATAAATAATACTAAATTTGTAGGAATAAAAAAATAGAATATATATAATACAATAATCCAAATTAGTCATATTTATGACATAATAAGCTCATAAATTAAATAAAAAATTCAATAGAAAAAAACACCTTGAAATAGTATAAGAATTAAAGTACGCTGTTGTGTCTAAAAAAATTAAATTTGTAAAAACCTTCCCAAAAGGCCCTCGTAAATAAATATTTATTTAAAATTGAAAAGAATAAATAAAAAACCCATTAATCAAGATTTCAATAACAAAGTTTGTCTACAAAAAATCTTATTTTTAATCCCTCAAATAAGTACTTAGTATTAAGACTAAGATGATCATTTTAGAGACACTTTATGTATTTTATGCTTTTCAAGCTAACTCTTTTGAAAAATTATTGTTGTTTTATCGCAATACGTTTAATACGTTATAAGGTTTCTGTAATAATGAGTTTGTTTATTTATTTACATACGTACATTCATTACAACCTTCCAGATAATTCAATGGATGGATAGAAAACATTTAATAAAAATAGCTGGTGTGTATTTTTAACTTTATTAAAATTTTCAGAAGGACCATTGCGAGAGAGCGGAGGTATATTATTCACTATTAAATAAAAAATAATAATTTGGCGAAATTAAAAAAAAAACAACAAATTCCCCTGTGAATTTCGATCCAGATTCTGAGAAAAACAAGGTGGCGAAGCATTTAGTTCGAAAAATGAAGTTGAAGGAAAGAGATTTCCGTGGGAAGCAAATGTCGTGAAAGGAAAATGCGATGCGAAAAAAAAAGACGAAGTTAAGCCGGGCACAAAAAAAAAGGAAAGGACAACCGTCTCATCATTTCATGGAAATTAAGTGTTTTGCAGATGCGGTATTAGATTTCTCGAGAATTTTGATTTAATGTTGGAACAAAAGTGACATTGTAATTCTAGTAAAGTCTGCCGAAATGAGAGCTTTTACATAAAGCAATACAAATAAACATCGAGTTCGTGTTTCAGTTTTGCGGTGAACCGCATCGTGAAATTGATTGGATTTATGATAACACGACACTGAATTTCAATTCGCTTTAATGAAAATGGACCGTATGAATTTTATTAGAAAAAAAATATATCTATTTTGCGAAGGTTGAAATACATTTACCCCATCGGATTTTCACACGTCAGATAATCTTCGAAAAGGGCGTGGAAATGAAGTGAAGGTAAAATTGAGATTTATGTAAGATGTCGCATGGAAAATATCAGACAGGATTATGTTTTCGGTGAAATCATTTCATCTAGAAAATAATATTCGCATTATTTTTACACACAATCCTCTTACATTTCGTCAGGACGTCGGATGTATAATATATACAAAAAATAAAACATCGCCCGTTTATTTATTTATATGTTAAAAAAATATAATGACACTCACCTCTTCGAACCAGCACTGCCATTGTGGAATTATTACAGTTTCATAATCACTTTTAAACAAGTCTGATATTTCACTGAAAGGTTATTGATATTATAGATACAAGAAATCACCCTCTTGTCCGTGTTTTTCCTAGAAATATGTAAATTAGTTGGCCCAAAGTTCGAAGCACTCATAAAAGTTAGGTTGACTGTGTATTTTTATAAAGAATATTTTATACAGTATGAATTAAATGTTCTTCGTATTGCCTAACCAACAGGCACAAACATTTAATCCCAATCTTTTGTTTTATAATTAAGGGTGTGTGGATGGAATAAGGGCGTATACTGAAATTGAAAGTTTCGAGATAATCCAGTAAAAAATTATAGGCTTAATAACATTTATGAAATATTGTCTTTGGTAACAAGTAAATTTCGTTTCCTTTACAGGATATCTAACAATGATTGAATAAAATTTTTGAATTTATATATAAAAGTCGTTTTACGGAAAAGGGGCGTACTGAGTTATCTGCCCCTATTCCACCCAACTCCTTAATGATTGAAAAAATAACGGGATGAAATTTATTGCGTAAAATCTAATCATTTTTATGGTAATAAATTGGTATCCTCGATAATTGAAAATTTTGATGGTCAAGTGCACAAAAATAATATGTCCAAAAATTTGCAATTTTGATTGAAAATGTTGAAAAATACGTATTTTCTCATATTTTAGATTAGATTTGACGGTTATTTTTTCAGTGTATTTACAAGGGGCTAATTTCAGTAGTTTTTAGAAGATGATTTCCCAAGAGGGTTAAAATTTTATAAGAGGGTCGTTTTTTGCACGTCAAGTTATAATTTTTAATGAAACAAGGTGGAAAGTTCTCGAAAAGCGTCCATCTAATGAAGTCGATATAATTAAGTTTATCTTGAAAAGCGGTAGCTGCCAATTATCCTTGGCTTTTATATAAATTTTATAATAAAGACGTGGGCTTTTCGTACACGTTTCGGGGAGGATTTAATGAAGGCTTCTAAATAAAGAAATCGTTATATGTCCCGCAATCGAGCTGATAAAGAACTTACGTAATACGCGATAACAATGATAACACTTCATAAAGTAATAAGTCATCCTTGAAATTAAATTATTTTGCGATCGAATTACAACTTAAACGATCAAAGCCTCCGTCTAAATGATTCGATTAAGGGCACTCAATTATTAAGGCTTGTTACAATTAATTCAGCGATTAAATTCTAACCTGGTATTATTATATGTATATATAATCTAATAAATGATATTAAAAAAAATATATAAAAGATGGGAAATGACGGCGGTGTTTCTGTGATGATTGATGTCACGTTAATTAACTTGAAGCAAACAATGAAAAAATGCGTATTAAAAATTATATCGTCCCCAAAAAAGAAGGGATTTATTAAAATTGAATACTATTAAATTTATTTTTATATATTTATAGCTCACTTGAAGTATTCAGAAGTATATACGTGTTGTTGACGCGAAGTATGACAACTAACTGAACCCAACTAACAAAGAACTCTCATTTCACATTCACACTACTACAGTATATTCATGAAAATATATAAAATTATAATTATTGATAGCTCAGTAAACAGTAGCAATGCAATTTTTCAGATTTACTCTAATTCCCTGTATTATAAGATTTATATATGTTAGGTAGATATTGGGAATATTGTGTAGCTTTAAAGCCGTTCACACTAATACGTTAAATTATCTTGAACGTTATGGTTAAATTCACACAAATAATAAAAAAATACTTATGTTTGTAGAGCAAAAAGATTTTCCACTAATGGTCATAATTGGTCACACCACAAAATGAGTTACGATATTTTATTTATTTATATTATACATATTTATGTTCTGCTAGATACAACAACGTGTTAATTCATTTTTGTCGGTGATCTTAACTATTACTAGTTACACAGGTCACCGACTTAATAATCAATATTTACCTCATAATACAGAAAATCAGAGTAAACCTGGATCGAGACGATCGATCGGGATTTTATCAATATTATTTCCGATTTCCCAGTCGAAATCACAGTACATATTTGGTTATTTCCAATTACAACCGTTTAAGCCTGAAATTTGTTCTACAAATATAAAAAAAAAAGAGTAGTGAAATGCCGCAAGGATACAATAAAATATTTTTTAAATTATTCCGTTACAAAATTAGGTCGCTCGGGTACAATCGATAACATTTTATCAAAAGAAAAACTCGAGTGCTTCATTTGCATGTAAACGCTGTAAGTAGTTTTATTTTCAATCGACAAAGAAAAAAATATATGTTAAAAAAATATACATACACGGTCTGAAAAATAGTTGTATTTCATTGATTTTTTTAAATTATTTTATTATTATTTTAAATTTATTTGTTATCAAACGGGCCGGTATAATGTCAAAGTAGAGTTATTTCACTGCGATAAATTTATTTACAAAATACACAATAAAGACCCCTGCTATGCCGCCTTATATTTGAAGAGGCAAATAAAAGGAGATTACGTACGTGTGCCAGTAGATATCGTCATCGACAAGTCTCCAATATTACTACTCTTCAAATAAATAATATTAACACCGTTACTTCGGTGAAACACGATATTTAGAAAGTTTTTCCTTAAGCTTCTTAGCTGGTTCGAAATTGATGCTGTTTTTTCAGCTTAATGGAGGGTGGTTTGATGTAAAAGGCTGTTAAGCACTCGAGTACACACTACCGTCGGAAATGACGGATTTGTGTACACTGGATAATCTGTTAGTGCTTTAAGGATCATCAGGTAGATAATAGAAGATTAAATCTTTTCATTATTATAAATTAGAGTCGGAAACCCTATTGATAATACTCATAAGGGGGTGTGTTTTTACATTTACAGACTGGAACTTCTTGAATATGCATTTTCAATCGGTTGTTGAAACTGCAAGGAAATAACGTTGAACGATATGCATTGACCACTGCGCAGGTGCTATTTGACCCCGTTGGATTATTATTTGTTGAGTAAGTAAGTCATCAGTAAAATACTGCTTCATGCTATTGTTAACTAACCTGTTGATTACGACAAATAGTCTCAATAGCAGTTAAACAAGGCGAAATCAGTTGCGGCCAATGAGCTTATATATAATGAGGTGCCAATAATAGTTCAAAAGACATCAAAACCATAGCAGGCGCAGTTGAGATGTTTCGTGTGTCAGCCGCTTGGGGCGCTGCTTCTACCGATCATATATTTAACTGTTATCTTTCTCATAACATTACACTGTATTTCACTTAATATGCCAAAGTGCGACATTAAAAGTTGCTCAATATATTCAAGGACAAATAATATATCACTATGTAAATAATTTACATGATCATTTGTAAGAACAATCTTGTTGGTCTCAATTGTCGGATTTTAGGGACTACAATTTTCATGCGGCCGCAGCCCTCGTATGTGTGAGTGTATATGTATAGGGTTTAGAATATGTACATGTATCAGTGACCGGGCATATTCGAATGTACGACGTAATATTGTATGGCGCTTCTATAGATAAAAGTTTATTGGCTAAATCAATAAAGTATACCAAGCACCTTGCTTTACATTAAAACTGAAATGCTCTTTTGTATTTCAGATACCCCTTTCAGGTGTTAATTTCTCCTACTAATATTCAATCTACAACGAAACTAAGAGTTTGTGCATAAAAAACCACTACAGTCGCAATATATCTATTGCCTCGATGCTTTGGATTTACGGCAAACAGACTATGGGTTTGAATTTTACTGTACCAGTTTATCATTAAAAAGGGGATTTTTCCAACCCAGCTTAGGAAAACATGAAATAAATTTCATGGGACAGGAGCCCAAATAGAAGCTTATATCGGGACAAGCAATCACAAACCAACCGAGATTATTAAAATACAAGTTATTATCCTACCTGATATCCTTTTGATCTGTAGTGAGGTGGTGTAGTTTGTTCCCATTTGGGAGACATAGCTGTCCTTTTTGCTGCCCAGCTGGATACTGAAGCCGTCAGAATCCATTGAAGCCCGAGGGGCAGTTCGAGGAATATCTGGGGGCGGCGAACATGATCTACCACCACCCCCAAAGCTAGCTACCTTCCCACCCAACACCTGAAACAGAAAGGTCATTATTATTATATTAAATATATTTTTTATATTTCTTAGATTTAAATTTCAATTAGTGTGAGGGTTGCAGGGGTTATGATTAATGAATTATGAAGAGCAGTGTCCGTGAAAAGACAATAGGTAGAGTATGCAGGGGAATAATCCGTAATAGGCTTACCTGATCCTGTGATTCCGTGCTGTCCCTGTGTCCCTTTTTGTGTTCTAGGAGCATACTCGGAGTACAGCCCATCCTGTATAACCGAAGCACGCACTCCGCACTATCACTATCACTTAACTAAAACAACACTTGATACACTCTACATGACTGCGTCTTCATCTTTATCTTGATCTTCCGAAACATCTTCGGAGGAACTGCTCACATAAGCCCTGCATCCGGCATAAACGAGGGCTTGCTCATTTTACACCCGCTCACACTAACGAAACTGAAATATAAATTAAAATAATCAATGTAGACTTTTCACATAATGAACCTCTCATAACGAGTAAAATCGTTGTAGACTCTTTACAATGCATACCTTGGGTTATTATATCATCCTTTATGTGAAATATACTTCGTCAAAGGGACACTACGTAGAGCGATATCACCGATATTTTAGAAGACCATACAACTAGATGTATCAAGATGGCGGATTAAATAATCTGAGTTAGACAATATGAGCTACGTGATTAAGAAGTTAAAGCCGATGTTTAGATTGAAGCCATTCAGGTGCATCCGATATGAGCCGAAGCGAAGAGTTCGTCACAAAATGTCACTCGAATAGAGGGGTAAATATAGCACGAGCTTTGCTTTTGCTTGATCCTAGCTTATATATATTTGCAAGCCATTCAACTGGATGTATGAAAATGAAGATGGCAGACCAAGTAGACGAGTCTGAGTGAGACAACACTAATTGTTTAAGCGCGCTAAATGTCAATTCATGTGAATTCTATAGAGGTGTACATCGCTCTTCATTACTGTTGTTTAAACAGTCAATCACCTTGATTACAGTATTGCTTCAGTCTGCCATCTTGATATTTATACATCCATTTGAATGGCCTGCTAATATATCGGTGGTATCACGTGGAGTCGTATTGTAATTTGCCCCAAGCCTTATCTGGGTAATTATATAGCAAGCCAATTAAATACTCACATTGATTAAAACCTTTACATTTTGGGGACGGTTGCCAGTGTGGAAAGATATGCAATCAACAGGTCGTTTATCAAAGAAAACTGATCGATCGACTCGAAATATTATAAATGAATAAATCGGTCAACGACTTCTCGTGTGATAACATTCGCAAGGGTGACCCCTATTATTTTTAATCTATTCCCTTTGGAACACGTACTTTCAACATAAGTTTCATCGGCGCACGATCATATTTTTTTCAGCGCCAGCTGGGCTGCGAGGAAAATAATACAACAAGACAACATTAAAAACATTTAAAAGTTTTTTCCCTTTGGAACGAGGACAAGCTTACAGCAATGTCGCGTGCGAAAATTTACTATTTAAGAAAATTTCACGTATAAAAAAAATCTACGAATATAGTTCATGCTACGTTAATGGGCCGTTTGCTGAATTTTGTCTATAAACATTTAATGGATATTTATTATTTTAATGTCGGTAATTTTTTAAAATGCTTCTAATGGTTCTACAGAAGAGATTTAATTCTATAAACATTCTTATTGACGTAGAAAAATATTCAAAGTGTCTTTAATTGAACATCAAATATTTTAAAGGCTTTCTTGTAATACCTACGAAAATTAAGTAAACAGTGTTGCCATACGATACTTACAACAAATACTCACTCATTAATAAAATAATACATGAAAAAGGTCTAGGTTAAATCTATTACAATATATGTTTGTTTCAAAAGAAATTTCCAAGGTAAAATTTACCAAGAAGTAAAAGAATAAATTGATTACCTATGCAAAATAATAAATTGGATAGAACAATACACTATTATTTGTTTCTTAAAAAACAAAGAATAGGACTTTTTCAAGCCGTTGTTTTTGCCTCGGTCGGAACATAAAAGCGATTTTTTAATTGTATCAGAATTATAAATAACCTATTAACAGAAGAGACCTTATTTCTCTCAGAGATCGTTGAAACCTTTTATATTTCGCCTAGTTCTCTATCATCATGACAAAACCACAATGTAAATAAAACGCTTATGAGTTGTGGGCATAAAATTGCAATTGATTATCACTTGTAAAATCGTGTGTAAGCAATTAGGACCAAGGAAAATCTGGTGAAAACCAGTACATTAGCTTCATTCTTCAATAATAAGGCTTGGAAGAATAATAAAAACACCACAACTTATTATATAAGACCCGAGTATTTTTTATTTGTAATACTTGGCACAGGCACGAGAACAGTTATGCTAATTAATATCAACGAATGTCACATAAAAATATACATTTTATCAACTAGAACAATTTTAATGATGGACATTTAGACAACCTGTTGTCTTTGCTTTCATTTCAGACTTCACAAATTATGTATGCGCGATTGTAAATACAAAAGAGACGACGCGACACGACTTTAATGTTTTATTTGGTAATTAAAAATGAATTATGTATCTCCTTGAAAAACTCAAAAATAGTTCATTAAATACAGCTACGATCCTATTATACATATTAGGTATCTCATTTTGTTAAATATACAGCTAGATTAGAGTTTATGTAAAATGAGAGTGTACCTAACCACTACTAGTCGATAGACAACTTAGGGCCGGTTTCTTCATATAGCTCTACACTCGTGAGCTACGTGACAACAGATTGTACGAATTTCGAGTCATATACAAATATTCCGTTTCTGCAAGCCGTGTCAAAGCTAAAGCCGATCATACCCGATCTTTGGAGGTATTCCGGTGTACATTCGTGTACCCGACATGAGCCGATGCGACGAATTCGTCACGAAACTGAAATTGAGGGGGAAATCTAACACGATATTTAGCTATAGCTCGCTGATATCGCCGAGTTAAGATTTGACAGTTAGTAGCACGAGCTAAATCTTGAAGAAACGCCTTTTCCGCGTAAATCGCAGAGTGATTCGCGCTAGAGATTTAGCTCGCGTTGAAGAAACCGGAGGAAGTAAAGCTTATCGGGGTCTTAAGATGTGTGAACTTTTTTTAGTGACTCGTATATATTAACTGTCATTTAAATAAAGTTTCAACTTGTCTTGAGCTATGCATATAAGTTCATAATATTTTTGAAATTTCACATTCGTATTGAAGGTTTGTCATGCAAGCTGCATACGTACATATTATTATTATATTGCTTTTATATTTTAAATTGACAATACTCCCATTTCTGTCACTGTGGAGTTGGAAGACTGGCTTTCAAATAATCATGCCGTGAGTCATATAAGGGTCGAGACATCTTAAGACATCAATGGGCTTAACCTAACCTAACTCGCAAAAGTAAAAAGCTTGGGATTCCTAGGCGTGCGTCGAGGTAAACGTACACCGTCAGGACGATAACAGAGTTGCTTTGCTGTACTTTTGATCGGTTTTTTGTTAATTAGTGCCTCAGTGTATCTAAGTAACTCTACTGTCGTATTTACGGTGATGTATGCCTGGGAATCCATTACTTAACAACTGCATTACACAATTTTCTTCCACATTCATCAGTCTTTTCATGTTCTTTCAAAAATAGATCGCCTTCTTTTACCATCA
>JAGTTH010002631.1:0-139837 GCA_022606485.1 Agraylea sexmaculata
TGTTTATAGTCTTGTTGATGTGAATTACCAAAAATATAGCATTTTCAAGAGTTAATTCTACAATATCGTAAAATTCATTAGATCTGAATATGTGGGTGGGTTAGGAAACAAGTTATACACGGTAAGGTTATGCATAAAATAGCAAATGGGAGTAATTGCTCCTCACTTCCCACGATTCATCGGTACATTTTTTTAGATATAGTTACCCATAGATTTTTCCTAATACAGTGGTACATCGATATACGAGTAAAAGTCGAGATAGTAATCGTAAAAGTCGAGTAATCAGCTATAGAAATCCATGGGTCTGAAACATTTTTTTTCTAAACAGCCTAAATGTGAGGGCGAGAAAAGTTTAACTTAAGAAGGCAGACCAGTGATGAGAAAAGCATTGACGAAAATTAAGCGAAAGTAACACTTTATAAGTAAATCTAATTTATTTGGTTATATTCACTGTTTTTTTTACACAAAAAATATTTGTCATTGATAAATACATTTTTTAAATTAAAAAACACGTGGTACGTTAAAAAAACACTTTTTTGCTGGGACTTTTTGGGGGCTAGAATGGATTAATGGCAGTTTGTATGGGAATATTTGATTCGAGTTACGAGTTATGAGCAAAGTTTCGAAACGAATTAAAATCGTGTGTCGAGGACTAAACTTGAATTGTCAACTTAAAAAAAAACGGAGAAGTGACAAAAAAATGTTGCATACCTTTTAGGACATCTTGAGATGGTTTTTCTGTTATAATTATTTGATTGTATAAATTATTATGTGAATGTATATACGGTGTTACCTCGAGATACGAATTTAATTCGTTCCGGGATCATCATATGTCAAAACAATCGTATCCCAAAGCAATTTTCCCATACAATTCCATACAAACTGCCACTAATCCCTCAAAAAGTCCTAGCAAAAAAATCTTTTTCTTAACGTACCACGTATTTTTGAATAAAAATATGTTTTTATAAATGACAAATATTTTTTGTACAAAACCAACACGAGAATATAAGAAATAAATTAGATTTATAGTGTATGTTTCAGCAGCCAATTGCTTCTCTTTAATCCATAATAAAAAAAGTTGTTCCATCTTATCGTGTATATTAGTTGGAATCTTTGAATCTATACAATTACGTATCCCAAATTTTCGAGGTAGAAATTCTCGAATATTATTCGTCGTATCTCAAAACAGTCGTATGTCAGGGCGTTCGTATCTCGAGGTACCATTGTACTAAAATGTTGATGTTATTGAAGCGTTATGTTCGTTTAAGAAGATATTGTTTGCGGCTTATATTACGGAGGCTTTAAATATAATAATAAGTGGAGATGGAAATACGTCAGCCGAGCCGGGATAATATGCGGTGTGAGGGAAACCCATGGCTGATGAATAGTGGGGCGGCTGTCCTTGGAGTTGGAGGGGCACCTGCTTGCTCCTCACACTGACACCACAGTCGCCATCAAGAGGCCGTTACGATCATACCTTGTACTTGTTGGTACACAATCATCATCATCACCATCGCTGCAACTAGAGCCATAGCCGGTGAAATCATCTGGCCGACTTTCCAACTCGGCCTAGCGGTTTCTCGGCACCTCTCTTCACAGCGCGCCGTCTTTTTGGATACATATTCACTCTTATTCTGGACGACACACTTACCTGTACAGTGCAGTGTTTGTAATATGTGATCTGTGACAACAAACAACATGCGAAAACTAGTTAAAAGTGCACACTGATCGAATAAAACATTCAGGTATACATATTATATTTCACAAAGGGTGAACGGAATCGAATGGCATTTTTGCCGGTGTCCGATGACCGACTGGTTTTGGTCCAGCAGACAAACTCACAATAATATTACACTAATAATAGATTGTATCGGATTTTTCTATTCTGAAGAATCGTAAACAAAACCTCTTATTTTTCCATCGATTTAAAACACACAAACACGTAGCCGCCTCTTAGAGATTTTGTAAATAATTTAACTTAACCATCGATGCCCTTGTTTTAGAAAGTTTTCGGCAGTCATCCGAAATTCTATATTATGAATTACCTCTTTTGTTATATAAAACCGGTCATCCTTCCATAACCGGACGCGTAATTGTGCAATTACGCAATGCGATAATGATAACGCATTTTCATTTACATATTATTTAAAAGCGTCAAAATTAGAAAGCCCATCGCTTTAAGTATTCTTACGACGCTTTTTAAGCTCTCATTTTTTCGCTCTGTCAACCACAAACAAAAACACGAACGCTTATCTTCACCGCGATTATAATTGAAAACACGCAAAATTATTTTATATATTTTGTTCAACCTACTCTGTTGATGACTTAATTTATAGTTTTATCTTCAGAAACAAATCGAACGATTTAATTGATTATTTAAAAAAACGTGTTTGAGCTTGTATAACGACAACTTGTTGACCATCAATTTGTATGTAAAGTCTCTCAAAGACGAGGGTCACGTTTGAGAAGATCGTGTAGTCAATATTAGTACAATCCGGCTTTGTTGGTAAAAATAGAAGCCAACTTCTTCTTAAACATGTGGGTCATCGTTTTAATGAATTATTATTGTATTTTCACTGGAAGGTGTTTGTTCCGCATGGAAGATCACATGTACACTTTTCCACTTGCATAACGGCTTTATTTCGATTGTAATCCCATAGAAAGTTGTTAGATAACCTTTGGATTATTTCAAAGTAATATATACACCCTTGTGTATAATCGTTTGGGTATCCATCACCTCTGACCTCCACATTGAAATGTGTATTACAAAAGGTTTATTCATATTATATTACAAACAATGAAGTCAAGCCAGTTTAAATTTTAAAATAATTAGCAGCCTTAATGCTAATGCGCATTAAAATCATATTCAAATTACATCAGTATTTACTTAATTTTCGTTTTTATTGGTAATTAAAATAAATACTTTTTAAATCTAACTTTAACGCATTGGTTATGTATCTATTTTAATAATAAAATTATATTTCACATGCATATTTGTCATTCTTCAACTTTTGTTTTTTATAATAAGAAAATCAAGCAAAATGATACTTACAATCAGTCGATCGGGGAAGTTCTCTTCAAACAGCTACCTAAGTAAGTCAGCTACGTAACTCTCGAGTCATTGTTTAATTTTTGAGCAATAAATTATTTGTTTGTACAATAATGATAACACAAAAATGTAGCAAATTACTCAATGGTTAGTTAGCTGACTGTTTAAAGAAACCGGCCCTTGTTTAATTAAATTTTAATAGTGATTTGTTTACCAATTAATTTATCGTATTTTTTGTTAAAATTAACTTTGGATGCATTTATTGATTCAATGATAAAAAGGGGAAAGATTGAAACTCAAAAAACATTAACAGATATCAGTTAAAACATGAATAAACCTATGTTTCTTGACACGTTTCTTTTCCCGTTATTAATATATTATGTATTATAGAAGCCTCAGACGATCCATATACATTAATAATATATTATCAATACTGGCTATTTTGGGAATCTTCAATGATAATATAGTGAATGTAATATTTCCCTCGTACTATTTTGTAAAGGTTAACCTTTTCAGTCGCAAATACAATAATACGTAAACATAGTATAAATGCCGTCTGACGTCGCCATTTTGAAAATTAATCGTTATTTGACGTCATCTCTCATCTGCTTGTCTCTCACAATCGATCTGATGAATTAAACCATCATTTTCAAGATAAGAAATCTATATTTTATAACTGAAGTTATATTATTCGTTGGGTTTCCATGGCTTGATCGATTTTTTTATTCATGAATAATAATAATATTCAAAATCGATCGTTTCTAGATTTGAATTATTTATTAAAAACAATCCCGAAATCTTCATATGTATAATAGTTTATGTAAAATAAAGTATTGATTATTTTCCGCAATTAGTTATCAATAACATTTAATAAATCAATTATATTCACTGTACATTAAGATCACATCATTCGTTCCTCAATGCAACATTGTACAATTAAATCAATAAATACAGCCTTTTCATAGAATACAATAGTACAACTATAAATATAAATTACACTGAGCAAGATCGTGGTCTTTATTTAATCATAATATAATCATCACTACAACAGTTATTACATTCAAAATTATTATAAATTTAACAAAAATTAATATTGTTTGTTTATTTTAAAAAATGTGGATGTTGGATGAATGATGAATTGAAACAATGAAAAGAACGCTTAACGTCCATCATCAACACATTATATTAAATTAAGCAATATCTTCACCGAGAAAGAAATTCGGATTTACCGTCAGAGTATTTCGCAATCATTTTTAATTTAAGTTTTCTCTTTTCTTTTACTTTTTAATACTCATACACGATACGCTACACTTATTATATTCTAAAACCTGTGAAATTTAATGATTAATGGTCATAATTTATTAATATATGGGTAATTATAAGGTAGGAATCTGTCCTTAAGCTTGGGATTCCTAGGCGTGCGTCGCCGTAAACGTACACCGTAAAGAAGGTTATAGAGTTGCTTTCCTGTACTTTTGATAGGGATGACTCATGTCATGTTTGCTTTGAATGTACTCTTATCCTTGTAGTGCTGTATAAAATATAAGAATAACGTTGGATAATTAGTATCTAATGTTAAAATCTAAATTAAAAGTAAAAATAACCAATTTTTTTACTAAACGTTTTTGCCAGAGCAATGGCGCTTTGTTGTTTTACATTTTTACTTAACTCACCTCTAAAGCTTTGGGTTCCTAGGCGCGCGTCGCCGTAAATGTGCACCGTAAAGAAGGTAATAGAGTTAGTTGCTTTGCTGTACTTTTGATCGTTTTTTTGTTAATTTGTGCCTCACTCGAGGCTCAGACGAGGCATTAACTAACAAAAAACCGATCATAAGTATAGCTAAGTAACTCTATTATCGTATTTACGGTGACACATGCCTGGGAATCCATTACTTTTTAGAGATTGTGTATATGCAAGGTTTACATACAATCTGGATCATAATATATTTCTAAATAGAATTTGTATAAAAATAGTTTAAGTGACATTTTAACTTACCTAAATGCAATTTTGGTTGTTACTCGCGCAGGAAAATTGATATTTGAAGAGTCAAAACCGCAGACTGTGAGGTCAGTCAAACCGCAATGTAAAGAATCCGGAACAGGTAGCATTTGCAAATATGTAGGTACAAATAAATAATAATTGTCGATCATTTTCTCGATCATTGTGGATGTGTTTTGTAATAGTTAATAGTCGGAGATAATTATTGTTCACAGGAAACGTTCTCGTACCATTTGCATGGCATAATATTTGTTTGAATATAAAACAATATGTATGTAGTTTCTAATACGGAGTCTTCCTCGCACATCTTGATTGTTGCGGCTTTATATTGATAACTGGCTTCGCTGATGAATAGTGATTATTGTCGATATAATAATGATGAGAGGTACAATTGTCGGGGAATGAAATCAAGGTCTATACTTTCAGACACGATACGACCGCAATATTTTCATTGAATACAAATCAACTTATAAACGGTTGGTTGTTTAATTGGGAAAACTTCGGTTCACCTCGTCAGTTTCCTCGCTGCATAACACGCAAACCCCACTATTTATCTCGGCGTAGATATTATATAATATATTTGCTATTTAAAAAAAATCCCCTTTACGAGATATTTAATAATAATTTAGATTCATAGCCAAACCTCGGACAAAGGGTGAAAATACAGGTATTCAATTGCTCATAATTGTGCAGCATACATTTTTATTATATGGTAAAATGTATTGTTCTATTTCAATTTCCGGATATTAACAGAACAATCTTATAACATAATAATATGTTTGAAATTTGCATTCACCTTTATAGTTTGCCCCATGAATATAATTGATGTATATTCTTGAAACAAACTATAAAGTAATGGATGTATGATAAATATCATATAATATTTGTGTAAATATCAGAGAGTTCAATTAAAATAATCAAATATTATTAAAGGTAATTGTGCAGAGCTTGAATACGTCAAATCACTTCATTACACCCACTTGGAATAGGTCTGTTCACAGCATATAATATTATTGATTTTAATAATGACCCCTTTTAACAAATTCAAAGTTGTGAGATTTATTCGTATGGTCTTGTCCATATTTATATAATAATTAAAGAGTTTAGTTTTACAAATTAACGTTGAACAGCTGGGAGTTGAATTTAAAAGATTTTAGTTCTTCGCTCAACTGTTGTGCTGATGATTATACTTTGTTATATTTTAGGAAATTTGGCGGAAAAGTGCCAAAAAAATTTTCCAGTATATTAAAAAAAACTCGAGTACATAAATTAAAAATCGATCAAAAACTTTAATAGTTTATTTAATGTATGATGATCGAATTTTCTCATTTTGTATTTAATTTAAAATAGTGAATATATAATTACAGTGTACTTGCCTCAGAAATGCTCGAGTATTTCATATTAAATAATTTATCGCTCTAAAGTTCATGCGCTCAGTTTTTCTTTTAAATAGATTTTTAATTTACAACATATTTCCTGTTGAATTTACTGACCCTTTTGATTATTTTCAAGTCATTTCTTCGAGTAAAGTAAACTTTCTTCAGTGGCAAAACTACGCTTTCACATTTCTCAAATTGATTAGTCATCTTGTAATCAACCAGAGTAAGACGAATAATATTGTAAAATAATAAAGGAGCTCGTCACTAGTATGAAATATTAGCAAGTCAGCTTTCCCCGAGAATGAATAGGGAAATTCAATGGATGCATATTCAATAGATCGAGGTCATTCTAAAATTTTGTCGATTAATCCAAAATCTGTTTCTACGAAAGTTGTGTGCTTGTGACGAAAGACCATTTAAAATTTCAAAATTGCTTATTTTGCTATTGTCGTGTATTGTTTATATTCCCAGAATTACGAACGTTATTAAAAATATAACAAATTACTGTTTAACACCAACCAGTCTGTGTTCGTCCAAACGATCGCGAAGACGTAATAATTTCAATATCGTAGACGTATGTATATTATATTATTCTTACCTTATCTTATCACTGTCAATTGATCGATCTTTGAACATTGTTATTTATTGCATATTTTGTGCTAATTAAGTATGTACATATTCACATTTACGATTATCAAGTTCAAGTTCGAATTGATGAATTCGCTTTTGACATCATAATTTATGCGCATACTAAATTTACATTAAATTGAAGCGATTACTTACATCACCATACTAATATATTATCCAGTGAGAACTGTTTATGTAATTTTATTTCATATTAATCAATATGTTTTATTTTTATTTTCCAGAATGCCCGCCCTCAGGCTACTGGGAAGAAAATGGCTCGCCGCTTCCGACGATCTTGTCTTTCCGAGCATTTTCGAACTGATGTTTCGATTTATATGGTATTTCTTTAATCATTAAAAAATTGCAATTTATAAATTAAAACCTGCATACTTTACATTCGTATCTTAATTCATATTTAACGACTAACAATTGCCTCGCTGTGCTGGCTTTGTAATTGAAGCTGTTTTTTTTTGTCACATCACTTATTTCACATTTCAATACATTGTTTGCTTTATTTACAATGTAGTGGTTTTATACATATAATAAGAAAAAAACTATTTTCCGATCTATATGCGCACTATTTAATTTTTTATGTATATTTAGTGAATTTCTTACGAAAAGAGCTTCAATCAGTGATTTTCCTGTATTCTGCATTTATACATAAATTACAGAAATAACATAGGGAAATTGGGGTTTTACAATTATTGGGCTTTTATATGAAAATGATTTAACTATAGAAATTAGCCCAGAAAATCACTCGAACAACTTATAATTTTATACACCGGGAAATCAGCATAAATATGAGTCGTGTCAATTGATTAGGATTTTTATTTTATTTTATCCTAATATTGGTCGAATGAATAATCGTTTTTTTTGGCCAGCTTTAGAACAACATGCCTTGATATTTGTAATAAAATGTTGTTTATACTTATAATATACTACGCATTTTCAATGAAGAGAATTTAATTAATTTAGTATGTATTGTATAAAAAAATTAATGCTTTCTATCGAAATATGTTTAGTTAATAATGTTAACCATCTATCAGGCTTAATTATAATTTATTTTATTATTGAATGGAGGAACAAATCAGATGTTCCAAACTACTAGGAGTATTATTCAAGTCCTACGAAGCGAGGAAAATGATTGTCGAGCTGTCTGAACCGGTCTGTGGTGTTTATTTATTTTTTTCGCAAGCCCATAAGTGTATTCATGCGAATCATCCATAACCGTTTCTGTTGGATAATCAAGTTGGTGGCATTTTACTCCGAAGAACATTGAATACTTGTATCTCTTGTATTTGCTGTGTGTATTATCATGGAAAATTATGTAATTGCCATCATGAGTCATTCATTCCAAATACGGTATTACATATGTTGCACAAATATACTTGTGCATAGCTACCATGTTATTTTCGGACACTTTCTCCTCAACTACATGATAAATCATCGATACATCTCATGATAATCACCAACTTGATATGAACGATGATTATCTTCTTGATTCACAGCGAGTTGAATATGTTCATTCGCAATTCTCAAAGTAACTTCCTCCTACTGATAAAACAGCTTAAAAATAAAATGATATTATCATAAAAATGTAAAGACTTGTATTGTTTTAAAAGTAAAATCCAGTTATCTAGATGACAATAAAATACATACTCATTACAAATACAAAAACTTGTGAATTAAATATTTTTTAATTGTTCCAGGTTGGTGCTGATGGCTGTAGCATGTGATATAACATTCTCCCTGACATGGTATTGCGAAGGAGGGATTTATGTTAGGCTTTATTTAGCAGGATTAATTAGTTTACAAATTGTGGTGATGTTACTATTAGCTTTAGTGGCTACCCATTCTGCAAAGGGAACTATCATAGAAACAGATGCAAGAACATGTGTTGCTCCTCTCATTACCATCAAGTATGTACATAATTAGACAAATCTATTATCTGTATTGATGGTTAACTTAATCTAAATCATTTACAGAGTACTCCTCATTGTACCCGAAGTCCTTCTCAATGTTATGGGAACTGTTTGGATATTTTGCAAATTGATTCCGTGTAGCCCAAATGATGAATTTTCAAAAATTGTTGTGCAAGGTGTGTTTTGCATTCTTTTATTTAAATTACTCATTGATATTGATTGTATTTTTTATGTTTTAGGGGTTGTTGTTTTTAACTGGGTATTATTTGCACTAACCATTTTTGGCCTTTTTATTGTATTCGATCCACTCGGCTCAGTCAAGTATGGTGACAGTCAAGATACGCCCAGTCAATCTAAGCATCACAAAAAAGTCACAGGGCTTTGGTCACGGCGATTTAGATGGGCTTGTTTTTGTCTCAAACGAGACGAGTACGGTGATGAAGCTTTTCAACAAGTAGCTGGTAAATATATAAACAAGAAAACTACTAGTATTATAGTATATTTATATGTAATTAAATTCAATCAATTTTAGCATTACTCAGTGCTATGTTTCGGGCAACTGATTTGGTCCCATCTGATTTTATGGCTGGCTGTGTTTTATTAAGAGTGAGACAGAAGCGAGAAACACGGGAAATGAGAAGAATTCAAATGATTAATGAAGAAGAACCGATTTATTCTACTGGTAAACAAATAAAAATGAACTTTAATACTATGTTTCTGTCAATTAGAAGCACTATTTAAATTATATTTGTTTCAGATATAAATAAAGTATTTTCGGAAGTTCCTAGATGGATGAATCTGAAAGATGCCAGTCATTTTCTAAAATTTTCCACAGCGTCCTACGGTTGGCCATATGTTTTTGTTACTAATTGTGCTACTGGATTATGCAAACTTCTACGTTTTGTTACTTGTTGTGGTTGTTGGAGGTAATTTTATAACTATTTACATATAGGTCTTTCAAAATGGCCATTATGATAATTTGCAATACTTTCCAGACCAAAATCTCGCTGGGTTACAGATGATAATTGCTGTATGTGTAACTTTGCTGGCGTGAGGTACATGTCTGGACTTCCATCAGAAGATATTTTGTATGCTTCGTTTAAGAATCATGTTTTTGAGGTAAAAAAAACAAGATTTACATAATTATTTTAATACAGATATATCTGTAAACAAATAATATAATTTTTAGTTGCCATTTTGTGTGATAGCTGATCATGTCAGTGAGAGTATTGTGGTTGCTGTAAGAGGATCTATGTCTCTAAGAGACATTTTTACTGATTTGACTGCTGGCTCTGAGAAGTTTGATGCTTATGGATTACCACCAGATACTTCAGCTCACAAGGGTATGGCTATGGGAGCAACTAAACTTGTCCAAAAACTCAACACTCTTTTAGAGAGAGCTTTCTATCAATATCCTAACTATACACTTGTTTTAACAGGTAATATTGTCACTTATTTTTTTATGAAGATTATTATTAACAAAATTATTAGGTCATAGTTTAGGCGCTGGTGTTGCTGTTCTGGTTGCATTAAAATTAAGACCTAAATATCCAGATTTAAGAGTTTATGCCTTTTCTACTCCAGGTATTCATGCAATCACATCAATAATTGTAATATCAATCTTGTATATACTGTAATTTTAATAATATTGTAGCTGGAGTACTAAGCAGAGAGGCAGCTCGATATACTGAAAGCTTTGTTTTTACGGTTGGAGTTGGAGATGATTTGGTCATGAGACTCAGCGTTGACAGTGCTGAAAACCTAAGAACAAAAATCATTCAAACAATTCATGCAACCAAGTTACCCAAGGTCAGTAAATATTTTTATTTGATTGAAAATGGAAAATGCGACTACTATTATGTTAACTTTAATGACAAAAATTATTTGTTTTCATTGATTTGAATTTTCAATAAATTATTTAATTCTATCAAGCAAAATAAGTAAAATATGCTTATAAATATATACATATTTTTAGTTTCGTATTATGCTCAATGGAGTTGGCTATGCATTATTTGGTGTCCCGGCAAGAGATTTGGAATCTACATGGCGAGATCCCGAAGATTTGGAAAATGCCAATAATGGTGAAGGGCCAGATTCCCTACTAATAAGGTCTTTAAACATGTCTAGTGTGAGTTTCATTTTTTTTAAATATCATTGTAAATATTTTTAGCAGAAATAATGTATATGTATATGTAATATCACAATATATTTTTATACAGGAAGCTGCCTTATTATCCCGTGATATTTTTGTTAGAAGATTTTCAAAAGTAAGACTTTACACACCCGGAAGAATCCTTCATGTTGTCAGACGAAAAAGGATTGGAATTGAAAAGTATTTGTTTAAATAATTCCTTCACTGTTTGATTTTTATAATGCCCAAATTGTTTTTTTTTTAATTTTCCAGAAAAGTTAAAATAGCTGAGCCCACATTCGAAATGAGATGGGCTTGCCCCGAAGATATGATGGAGATTCACGTTATGCCGAGAATGGTTTTTGATCATTTTCCACATAATATTCAAAAGACTCTGGAAACAATATTGCAGGAAAAGCAGATGTATCAGATAACTCACATATAAACAATAAATGATAATAACATTTATGTACTTACCATAACAGTTATTAATTTACCATTGCTTTGGGGGCTCAAAAATAAAGCTGTGATCCTATTAATTAATATTCCAAATGTAGTGTAAGAATTATGTAAGACATGTGAAGTGCTGTGTTTAAAAGTCGGTTATTTGAGTGCTTGTCATTAATAGTACTTTAATTAATATCGATTCCGTCCATTTATTCCTAGCCTTAAAATACATGTAGTCATTAATGAAAACTTCACTTATTCTTTGATCTCAAATATCACACATTATACTTCTTTGACATGAGTCATTAAATGTTTTCCGGTGTTGTATATTATTCAACTCAAACATCATGTATTCATAAAACATTCATTGTTTCTAAAGAATACAATGCCAATTTTTTACCGTAAAATGATATAATATACATCTGTGTATATATCAGAAGGTATTATAAAAATCTTAACTATTAGTACATTGAGAAATTGTTATTTTTTGGTTGTATTTAAATAATTTTATTTAGTTATATTGATGCAACATGTTTATTTTGACTGTTAGATGATAAATGTTTTAATTTATAATCGGATTATATAAAACTGTACATAATATGAAATGAATGTTCTTTTATCTATTATCAGGAAAAAATTAATGCCAATAAAAATATAATTTTGTTAATTAAATAGATTTTTGATTCTACATAATAAATAATTTGTTTCACTCATTATATATAAATTCTATATTCGATATACCTTATATAATAATTTCAAGATTTTGTAACATCACATAAAAATATTGAGCTGACATTTAAAAATAACTACATATTTAATATTTTCTCCAAATATCGCAACAAAAATGATCAAATAATGTATTCTGTATTGAATTTTTATTTTTAAGTATTTGACATTTATTATTTGTTATAATAAATGAAGAATGTTATTATATTGTACCTGAAAAATAAATAATTTTTTAAACTTTCATTAATTTTTTAATTTGAATATTTATTTTTCAGGACAAAAAATATATTAAATAAGGAAAAATTTAAATAAGCATGTAAATTTTTACAATATCACTTTATTTGTGAATTTTATCAGTCTTTATGCATATGGATAAAATTTTTATAAAATATAAATCTAGAGTATTCAATAATACATAAAATATTTTCATGATTCAATCTAAAAGCTAACAGGTAAAAAGCTGGATATTTAAAATATCTAATAAACATTCTCTATACATGATAAATATTAAGATAAAATTTTAAGATCATTTCAACAAAGGTAACAATGATTATCACATATAATAATAAAACAAATTCATCACTATTTTCATTCAAAAATTAATCTCAGTTCACTAATAGCCATTTCAGCTGAAGCAATTCGGTTTTTTTCTTGGTCATATCTAAAAAAATAATTTATGAAATGTGATATTATAGGATGTATTATGTATGTAATTTTACCTGTTTATAATATGCAAGGCAATATCTGGTCGATTGGCTACAATATCCTTGACGAAAATTGGATCCATCCCTTTGATAACACGTTGATAAATTAATTCTCGCCAACGATCCATCCAACCGGCAGAGCAACAATCATTTGCTGATGCAAACACCAGTCCTTCCATAAAACTATAAAAAATGTATGAAAAATTATATGAATAATAACCGCGTAAAAAGTTATTTGCATATATTGTATACTTACGTCAGATGTGTGCTGATCAATTCATTCATCTTGTTAGGGAGTAGTTTCAAAATACATTTAGTGGGAGATTTTAAAAGAAGTGCATTCTGAAGGGCCAACAATTGTGCTAAACCGGCCATTTCTCTGGCGGCATTTAAAGAATTACCCTTAGCATACAATTCGGCAGCATCAGAACAATGATTGATTGCTGTTTCGAGAAGTAATCTGTTATTGTCTGAGTTTGTCAATATTATCCATTCCGGTTGCTCGCTGGAGCGTTTCTTCAAAGCTTTCATGGCATCTAAACCCATTTGAATGAGTGTTACGATAAGATCATTCGCTTGTTTTTTCTTAACGTTTGCTGCTTCCGAATACATGGAAAAGTGAAGGGAGACTAAACAGTACAATTCTGTATCTCCTGGACAGTGTTTTTTCAAAAACTCAAGTAACCCTAAAAAATTAAATCCATTTGAGAAAAATATATATTAAACGATGTAATGTAAAATGTTAATACCATGTTTGAAATTGATTATTTTATTATCATGCTGGCCGAGAATGTAATCAAACTGTCCGAGTAAATACTCAAATTGGTGATTATCTCTAAGAATTTGAAATGCATAGGCCATTTCAGTATAACGTGCTATTCCGGTCAAAAGATGGACTATCAATCGCCAAGACCGAGCTGCTAAAAGATGTGTAGTTAATGTTTGAGCTGATCGCAATACTGTTGCTATTCCTTCAGTATCACAAACGGATGAAAAACATTCATGTGCGAGAATGAGAAGCTCAATGGAAACTATATTTATCTGAAATGAACACACCGTTAATCAATAATAAATTAAAAATCAATGATGACTGTGGAAATATTACTTGTTTGTTGGATAGTTTTTTCCCTTTTAGAAAAGTTTTGATCCGTGATTTAATTCCAGATTTTATATGAATACTCGTGCACGAAATTACATCCAATTGGTGTTTTTTATCTTTGGATATTCTTTTCGATGGACTATTTGAACTGGCCGCACTGGATATGATAGAATTGTTATCGGAGTGTTTTTTTGAAATATCATCAACATCATCATTATTTTGAAATTCCTCATCGATTTGTGGCATATTCTCTTCTTCTTCAATGTCACAGTTTTCGATGGTTGTTTTCGAGGTTTCACTTTTATAATATTTTCTGAAAGCTGCCAAATATTGAAGAATAACACTACCGAGGAGAGAATTATCATTCGGACATAGATTTAAAAACATGTCAAAGTCTGAATCGAGACGATAACCCCAGAGTGTGTAATGGAACAGTTCTTTCTGTTTGAAGGCTGAAGTTTTTGTTGAATGTGGAGAAATCAATGCAGTCACAATGTCAAATGATAAGAAATCTACTATCTGGAAAATTTTGATTATTACATTAAAATCATTTAATCATCTAAAAAAAGTCAACATTCATATAAAAACCAACCTTTTCTGGAGAAATATCATATGTTCGAAGGATGATTTTCAAAAGAGGCATTCTACCCACGCCACTCATGTAGTTTATAAAGTCTAGTGGACTATTTTCGTATTTCAATACTTTTTGGTAAGTGCAACCAATTTGAAGGGCGATTCGGTAAGTGTTGGTTATTTTCTTTACAATTTTTAGATTATTCTTTGAAGCTATCATATCTAATATTTGTAAACATTCTGCTTCATGACGACCTGCCAAGTGGGAATTCAATTCATGTGATTCCTCATTTTTATCATCTTTAATCAAAACTAATTCCTCAAATTCATCATCTAAGTATTCAGTTTCTAAAATATAAAAGATTATAATATTGGTTACATCCAGAATTAATTTTAAAATTTTAGTTACCTTCCAATGGAGATTGGTATTTAATCATAGACTTCAAAGAGCCATGAATTTTTGACGAAGCAATTATATCTTGCGGACTGATTAAACCTTCGGCAATTTTCAGTGATATTGAAACTAAATTCAGAGGAGTAATATCATCTTCCGAGTATTCCAAAGATGAAAACATTTTATTTAATTTAAATGCATCCACAATTAAGCCTGCATCGACGAGTTTTTTAATAGCTATGTGTAGTTTATCAATCTCATTTTTTTTAAGATCTTGATTTATGATTGAAATATCTTTCATATGAGATTCTTCTTCAATTTCAATGAGTAATTTGTTGAAATCTGCCCCATAGAATTTATTGTCATAATTCATATTATTTTTGTTATCATACTCCAAAATGTATTTAATTGTGTCATCTAATGACATAATAATGATTTCATCAACATTTTCAATTGAAGAATACAATCTCCACATCTCATTTTCAATATGAACTTTTAGCTTGGACAATTCAGCATGGTTTTCATTTTCGGAAAAATCAAACCACTTGCAAAGTATTCTTAAGAAATAAAATCTGTGAACACTATTTATCAATTTGTTACTTTGATCTTTAAGAAATTTAATAGAGACCAATAAATCCATCATATTTTTCGCTTTTAGAGATTCACTGCATTGAGTCCAGAATTTGATTGCTGAATAATCTGTATCAGAAAAAGATGGATCTCCTTGCAACAATTCAAATTTATGGATCCATAATGACATTAATATATCATCGAGTGGTATTTTTACAATTTTAGCATATGAAAGAGCTTCTTCGAAATATTTATTTTGTGTCAATTCATTTATATATTGTCTGTGATATTCCATATGAGATTCTCCAAATACTTTTTTCAAATCTAAATGTTTTTCACAATGAATAGAAATTTTCAACAATGAAAGAATGAGCTCAAAACTAAAATCTGAAACTGTAACATATACTTTTATTTCAATATTCTGTTGTCTACTTCAAAAGCTTAAACAAACCTGGTGTTTTCGTTGAATAGTGTGTAGTGCAGAGGCAATCGAGGAATAATTTTTGTTCAGAAGAGCTTTCAATAGCAGAGAGCGCAGTTACTAACAATCGAATAGATATTATTTGAATATATTTAGGCCTTTGCATTCTTGGCAACCATGCTGCACGAACTTTTAAAATATGTTGAGATAAAATAGTTTGAAATGTTTTTAACACACTCACACTATCCTGCTCAAAATTGTGATCTATCAAGCACATGTTTATAAATTGAATAATATATATAAGAGGGCTTTCCTAAAATAAGAGCAATATTATTGTTTTATACAAAAATAATATATACAAGATAACAAAAAAAATACTTGATAAAATATTTTAAATGACTCAAGTAGAGTAGAGGAATGGCCTGTTTGAATTGCAATATTCATTATATTTTCAACTTCTTCATCGGTGATTTCCATTTCATTTGCCTCCCACTCATTCCAACATGAGAGTTTTCTACAATTATCAATATTGCTTAAAACCCATTGTGCCCAACATATGTCGAAGGCTTCTGGCTAAAATTGTATTTAATATTGATAAAATATTAAAAGAAAATCAAATTTTATTTAATATCATACTTCATAACATGTAGCGATTAAAGCTAACAGCGGACATGACAAATTTGCAGAGGCTTTAATCAAAGCTCCAGGTGGATCTTCTGGTCCATGACAGTGGGACATAACTTCCCACAAGTCATTCATGAATGATACTTCAACCTTCCCAATAAGTTCATTATTTACCTTCTGTAACAAATTCACAAAATTATATAAAAATCTGCATAATACCTGTTTAACGTACTTTTTCATTATTTATATCATCTGGTAAATTTTGATTGGAGCTTGTCTTGATGACACTAGACTTTGAAGAAGATTCTGAACCAGCACAAATTATAATATGATTTAAATGTTCAATAATAGTTGGATCAGTAAAATCTTTGCAATATACTAATAATGTCTCTGGTGGATATTTAAAGATTTCTCCGAATATCAAAAATTCAAGCCACAAGTTATCCGAGGTGAACATTTTAAAAATGGCAGTTGGCAAAGAAAGATTGCACATGTTGGCAAATCGTGCAACAGTTTGCCAGTCATTTATAATTTTTCCAATAGTCAATGTTCCTTCAGTTTTACACTTTTCAAACTGTAACAGGAAGCTAATTTCTAGTAATGACAGTATATCTTGATTTCCTTTAGGATGATTTGACATGGTCATCAAAGAATTCACCCTATTCAAAGAATCATTTTCAGAATTACCAGATGATAAGAAATGTTCATAAAGTATATTTGCACAAGATATACTCGTTCGACATTTTAATGTATTGTATCCTATCATTGAAATGAATGCAATAGAAGTTGCTGTGATGGTAGAGTTGTTCCAGTTTTCTACCGCTAAATTGTGTGCATAAGCGCATGCTTCTTTCATATTTTTTATATTCCTCTTGCCATATGTATGATACTCTTTTAAAAGTAAGGCTTGACTGGCCATACATGCTCTATTTTGCTTTAGATAATATTGATAGCCAAGATTGCGTTTAAATCCATATTGTTTGACTAAATCAACATGAGAAAAATTAAATAATTCATCATTGTACTGTGCATTTCTATTTGAATCACTGTCCGAAACATCACTGTTAGTGTTTGATGGATTTGAAGGATTTCTTTTCCTAAACATATGCTGTTTCACTAATTGGTGTTCAAACAATTTTGAAATATCAATTTTTTTATAGCCTGACAGTAACTGATACACATTGACGTCATTGTTAACACTAATTGTTTTTTCCATTTTCCTTGTGTAGATTGCAAATAAATGAGGAAAACTAGATTTTATACTTTCATCCACTGACACTTCTACACTATTTTTGAGAGTCAAAGTTGTATATTTAAATATATCGAATATAGATTCATTTTTTCCAGTTAATATTAAGGCTATTAAAACTAAAGGATTTGCAGCCATAAAGTTACTGACATTAAAGTCATCAGTTAAATATTTACAAGTTTCATATATAGCAGAATATAAATCATCATTACATTCTAATGAGATATTTTTTAAAAATAACCAGAAGTCAAAAATATCTTCGAAATCTTGATTTGGATTTTCTTTTTCTTTTAATTGAGTGTTTTTATAAAAATTGTAATCTATACACTTAATCAGCACATGGTAAAGATTATTTTGAAAACAGTATTTTATGAGCAAGTCATTTAAAATTTCAGGCTGAGAAACAATTTTTTTTTTCCCCGACTTTATTATATTTTCACTTTTGATTAGTCTGCTCAAAAAGAGAGGAAGTGAATTTTTTTCTTCATTTATCAAATAGTTGTAATCGCATAATGTATTTAAAATAGCTTCTTTTGTGTAATCCAGGCAACTACTATTGTAAATTTGAAGTATCATTTCATCATCAACTTTCAACTGTTTAAATATGTTACTAAGTTTTGATATGGTCTCTTTTGAAAAATATTTAAATGTTTCCGGTATATCAGTGCTTTCATCATTTTGGTTATAAAAAGAGATTTTAATCCATTGCTTCAATAGTGTTGTATCACTATATTCAATCAAAGTATTCCACAATGTATTGTAATTTAAAAAAACTACTAGGCGCTCATCTGTAAAATGAAATTACCTTTAAAAAAAATCACAAACATAATAAAAAGAAACCACTCACCCAAATTAGACAGGAATAGATGTGATGAAATTTTACTTTTCCATTCTTCGGAATGAAGTTGAAGGTTTTCTATGGACATTTTCTTAATTTCCGAAGAACTCACTATAATCATATTATTTTCATTGCCAAACACTTTATTCTGTTTGATGAAACCACTGATTTCAAATGAATTTTGAATAGACTGAAGTAAATAATAATGATTCATGAAATTTTCCCACTCTGGTGTTGATTTGAAATCAATGTTAACTGTTTTTTCCAATTGTTCCAATATATAATTTCGGAGATCACTGTCACAGGTTTCACGAGCAACATTTAACATGTGTGCGCTGGGATCTGTTTTTACTTTTGTGAGAACATGGGATGCTTTAAAATATTGTCTACCATTCAACAGTTGTAATACCCAAGCATAGACCTAAAATGAAATATTTATTTGAAATATTTTTTTTGTATTCAAAAGTCAAATATAATTACTTACTTCTGTTTGAAGCCATTTAGAAGTTGTCGTAGCATCCCAAGACAAACGATTTTGCAAGTGACGAAGAGCTAGAGTTAGAGCAGGATCTCCTTTAGCAGCTGCTTCTCGGGCTACTTCACGAGGAGTCTTACTATTCCAGTGTGTCCACAACGATCTCTCACTAGGTTTCAGATTCTCCATATTTTATTGCATTGTTTACTTGTTTTATATAATAATCTAGAAATGGTTATTAAAAGAGATATATCACTTAGAGGGAAAATGTATTCGCGATAAGCTGTCCTTCGATACGTAATTAGTAAATAGGTGAGTAAGTTGAATTAACTTTATTAAAAGCAATTTACTGCCAAGACGAGTGTTGAACAAGCAAGGATTTTTGTTTAAATTAAGAGTATAACAAAGGTTTACCTATTGTATTTGTAAAGTAAATAATGTCTCACAATCTACTTCTTGCATATCATAACAAGGAACTGTCATCGTGTAGACAGGTATACATAAATACATATACATCTTTATAGTTGCATTTTATAATGTAAAATAATTTCACTATTTCACATTTAATGGTTTTAAGATTAACCATTTTTTGAATATCTTTGCCCCGTTTTGTAGTCTTTTTTTAATTAATTTGTTCGTTGGCAACATTGGCCAACCGTTTGTTTATAAAATTGTGACACCTGTTGTTATATTGTTTTGGCTAGTTTTACCTTTATAATATCTAAGTGACTGTTTAATGTAATATTGTAGGGTTAGTACACTCCTACAAAACACTCCTCCATCCATACAAAAAATCAATCTTCTTATTTGTTTCTAAACATGTAATATCAGAATATAAATTTCACATTTGATTTGTTCTTGACTTGGATACACCCCATACTGGATAACTTTTCACAAAAGAGTGTATTCAAAATTATCATTCTTAATTAAACTTATTTGAAATGTCGCAGAGTCCAAGGTGAATCATTATAATTTGCATTAGTATTTTGATAATTTTTTCTGTAATTTTTATGTATTTGATTATAGGTTTGATGGATCATCTACTACCCAAACGACCCCAAGAAATGAAATAATTCAAGATGCCATGTACTATACAGCTTAAAAGTTTCTTTTCGTGTGTTTACAACATTCATTTATTTATATTTCACTTCAGATCTGAACGAGACGTACTTCTCTTCGTGTTTCCAAAATATCAATTGTGCAAAAATGATATTGAGACTGTTACCTTTATCGAAAATTCTCTTAGCACAGGAGATGGAATTGAAACATGTTGTACATTCCTTACAGAGGTTCTAATCAAAGATTTCCCCCCAGATGTATTTTTAAATAGACCATACATGATCAAGGTGATTACAAAATAACATCTTCAACTTGAAATTCAAATTATCTACAATGGTATCATTGATATGTAATAATATTTTAGAGCCTGCTATCAATTATCGAACTATCAAGCTATAGAAGGTTGAGTCTTGAAGTTCTCAATGCTTTGTGTGATTCTCTTTCTATTAGAATACAACAATTATTTGATTCTAATTTGAAAAATTACAAGGTATAAAATTATTTTACATATTGAGTTGTATTTTTTATAACAAAAGTATATTTTTATTAGAAACAAGGACCTTTTGATTTGAGTAATATGACAGACTCATTGAATTATGAATCTGTTCCATACAAATATGATTTCTATATAAACTTGGTGGACAGCGATGGTATTGTATCGTCAAGTAGATCAGATCAACTGCCTTTGCCATACTTCACGCTGGATCTTATGAACTTATTGTTAAAGAAATATGGACAGGATGTATTTTCCAACAATGTCAAAGATATTTCAATGGTATGTAGTTTTTAATATTTCAATAGCATGAAAAGGTAGATGATTATTTTATTTTTTTGTATAGGATGAAATGAATCACGCAATCAACCTTTGTTTCAAACTTGTCAATATATTAATCAGCATTATAAATGACTCAATGTGGTTGAAAACCAGCTTAAATGATATAACTCAACAAATAACAGAAAAGACAGTATCAGTTATGAGAATGTGTGGATACATTTTAGAAAAATACTGGTAATTATGATTCATTCAAATTCTAGTATAGTAAAAATTATAATAAGTTTGTAATACATTTTCAGGACCAACTGTCATATTGAAGATAATTATGATAGCTTCTATAGAATAAATTATATAAGAATTCTATCACTTTTAGTTAAATTGATAAATTGGTCTCATAATTCACGACTTATCCCCACGATTGCCGTGACAAGTACTGCTCGAGCCATAGAAGATGTTTCATTAAATGCTCTGTATCCTCAACTTTACTCTAGAATTTTGAATATGTTACAGGTAAGAATATTTATTCAATTATTGAGCCTTTCTAAGAGTACAAATGTTTTTTTTAGAATATTGATGACAAATTACTAGAGTGTAATAAAAGACTGACACTTCATCGAGATTTAATTTCTATATGTACAAGTTTTGAGGCTGCGGTCAAGCTGCTTCAAGAATTCGATCAAATAAAAAATTCTCCAATTGTGATTTCAATCATTAAAGATTCTCTTCTATCATTAGAATACCACAGGAATATGAAAATTATAAAAATGGCCATAAACGTGGTTTCTCTAAACACACATAAATGGAGTGGCGACATTAACTTGATCAAAAATGTGTACAGTATTATCCTCAATTTACTCGCAAATAATAATATTGAAATTCAAAAGCATGCATACAAGGAAGTTAGTACAATTGTATCGAGTATTTTGGGAGGGCACATACGGACTAATTTTGATCAATCATCATGTACTGAAGAATCCTTGTTATTTTTACTAAGTCCTGTGATATTCTTAGAAATTGTAAGTTATGGTGTTGTCTCGGATGATGTAGAAATCGCTACATGCGCAAGAAAGATTGTTTCTCTATTTCTTCGTGCAAAGCTTTTATTATCGAATAATATGTGGACATCTGTATTAGAAGCTTTTTTGCCTTCTCTACCTATTCTACATACATTGACATCATTGGATAATGATTTTGGTGAGTTTTTTATTTTTTATTTTATTCTTACTTAATAATTAATTTAAAACAATCATTTTAATAGGAAAATCAGTTGTGAAAACGTTGGATGTTGATATTGGCAAGTGCATGCTAATTCCTCATATTGATCTCGTCAAAGGGAATATTAGATTATTATATACAAAATGCCTCACAGTTAACATTGAGGGATCTGTGAATCTTATTAAATATTTAACATTGCAAGAAGGTAACTTTCTTAAAAGTTATTTGATTTTTTAATTAAATAATTAATACATACAATATTACAGATAATGAGAACTTACTACCTATGCAAGATTCAATCCGTCCAGACATGTTGTGTTCATTAGTCAAAACAACATTGAATAACCAAAATTTCGGCAGTAGTAATGCTAACGAGCAATTCTATACAGTTTGTATTATTTTTATTAGTAAATTAGTGCATTAGTGCAATTTTGACACTTATTTCAATTTTATTTTAGGAAGGTTCTCTTCGTCAAGTACTTGGCCTTTTAGATATAAGAAAAAATATACATCAAGACAAAGTAACAGATGTTGATCCGTCTTTTCAACGATCTGCACTTGCACAGTTGGCCGTAATGCTTCAACAGAAATCTCTTCAAAATATTTTTCTCAAGGAAATCGGTTGTGAAATGATTGCATATTATTTAAAGTACGTACAAAACCTCAAATATGTGTCAGTATTCATGGGTTTAATTTAATCAATTTTCAAAATATCTTTAGGTCATCAATTACATCGGTTGAATATACAACATTTCCCGAATCAGCCAAAAATTGTGTTAACATACTGAAAAGTTTGTGTTATTGTATCGCGAGTGTTAGACAATGGGCTTCGGAGAATGTCGACTTAATTCTGAATATCTTAAGAGGTATTACACTTTTACCATTCCACCCTTATATTCATAAATATATAATTATGTATCTAATTTCATTATTTTACAGCAATGTTACTTTTTCCAAATGACACTGACTTTATAAAAACAGCTTCAAATGTGTTATTTTTGATAATTTTTTCTGAATTCACAATCAATTCAAACAGTGATTCTAATGTCACTAATTTATCAATTCACCATTCAATTATCGAAAATACAGTTTCACCATTTAAATGCACATCTTATGCGAAAATCAGCCAACATAAACAATCATCCTTAAAAGGTTTTTTGAATATTATTTTTCCAATATTTTTAAATATGAAATTATTTAATTTTTATTATTTTATAGATCTAATAATGAGGGATAAAATTTCTTGCAAATACATAAGAGTGAATTGGTGTATTAATTGGTTCGGGGGAGTGGATAATATTACACGGTGGCCTTATATTATTGATGATTCGTTTTCGAAAGAATATTTTAGAGACGACATGTTATTAAAAGATTCCGATCTTGCTGACTTGAAGATTACTTGTCCTATCCAAGGCTGTTTAGAATCTTTATACCAAATACAAAATGCAGTTTCATATAAAATTGTGGAGAAGTCTATTCATATGTTGTCTGGGTAAATTTCTTATAATGTATTATTAAATCTTTGCCACTGTTCTATTTACCGTCCAATCACTAAGCTAAGTTAACTGCACTGTTATTAGCAATTTGACTAGACATCTCATAAAACCAGGTATTGGAAAACAAAGTATTATATTGAACATTCACATTTTAGGTATATATTGGCATCTATTAATACACAACACGATGCAAATGAATTTTCAGCTCTTCCTTGGCGAACAACATTCAAAAAGTTCTTGAATTCCTCACCCGTTACAACAATGGACTGCATATTACTATCGGACGTTTTAAATTTTTTCTCCGAATTCAGTCAGTTTATAGAGTTTATTTTACTAAAACAATTTTATTCAAAATTTTTATTTTTCAGATAAAATAAATTGTTCTTTGATAGATTGGATCTTAGATTCCCTAAATAACTCAAAAGGCTTAATATCTATTTTGCAAGGCAGAACAGAAACAAAATTTCTTAACGATTGTGATATTGAAGCTAAATTGAAAATATCTCTAGTTCACTTTTTAAATAATATTATTGAATCTTTTGTTCAGTTAACGCATGACAAATGTGATCATGGAGATCAAGTTAATGATTCTTGGGAAGTCATATTTTCCGTTATGTGTGATAATTTAAAAATTATCGACATTAAAAACTATCGAAGTCTTGGTAAATTTACACATTAAATCTATTTTGAGCAGCTACGCTAATATCATAATGTTTGCAGCTTATGTTGGTCAGATTTTGGAATGCATATCTGCAGTAACATATAATTTGAAATTGATGATTTTGAAATGTATCAGAACATAATAATTGATTTGATAAAAAAAATAATCGACTTGTTATCTATTTCTTACATTGGAAAAGAATATAATGGTTTCAAAGGATTTGCATTAGTGAGAAACTGTTTCATTATATTATGCCACTTGTTGAGTAATTATATTAATAGTGATATAAATGAAATGGTATGCCTTATGATTTTATATCAAATCCATGTATGTATCCCTTTTGTATATATATTTTTTTAATTTGTAGAAATTACTAAGCATTTTGTGTATTGAAGATAGATATGAAGATTTGATTTCAGTATGTATGATGTGGAAAGAAAGTCATCATCTTATCATTAGAACATTAGCCATTAAACTTCTGAGTGGTCTTTGCAGTGAACCACCATTGATTGACAAAATTGAATCAAGTACTACATTTCGTCTAAATTAAATCCTGTCTACTCCTATTAATGATTTCAATATCTATCAATTTCAGCAATACTTGATGATATTTTGGATCTGGCTATTGAAAATTTATTAAATTTAACTGAATCGAATTTGCTAAGGAATGAAGCAGCTTTATTACTCTATAACATTTTGGTTAACAAACAGTACTCATCAAAAAAAGTACATACATATTTATTATTCTTATAAAAACTGATATTGTATTTCATGAAATTTAACAACAAATCAAATATTATTTTTTAGTTTAAATTAAGTAAACATGCAAAAGTATTAACAAGCTATGATTTCTTTAATAAACTTTGTGCTACCCTGGAAACGTCTCACACTAATAAAGGAAACAATTTCATTATAGGTTAGTAATAATGTGAATTTTACGAATATTTTTCTTTAAAATAACATAAATTTTAGGTGAAAAAACTACAAATCATAAATCTTTTATATTGCCTACTTGTTCTCCAGATTTGATCATTTCCATATCTGATGTGATTTATTCTATAATTATTACTATCAATGACTTACCCGATGCTTTCATTGAATCTCATATGCTTCATGTATTTATTGGGTATCTTTAAAATATCTGACAAATTAATATTTTTCACATAAATACTACATTATTGTGTTTTTTAAGTTGTTTATTTCTGGAATCCGGCTCTAAAGATCAGTTATATGAGCTGAAAGGATGTATTGGGAGAATTTTATATCACTTGTCAAAGTCTCACCATCAATCTCTTTCAGTGATGTTGAATAATAAAAGTTTCATGACAGATCTATTTAATTTTATCTCAGAAGAGTTTAATGGTAATAAGATAGTAATATTAATTATATATAAACTGATTTTTAATTTGAAGAATTTTTAGAAGATCATTGCAGTATTCCATGTTTATTTTGTTGGAAAACGATGTTGAATTTGACCGGAAGCTTATTATCACAGTTAGAAGGATTCAAAATTTTCTTATCAATAATTTCTGAAAATGGCTTGATTACTTTATTTTCAAATTTGACAATATTTATAAATGATAACAAATTTGCAGGTAGATTTTATATTTAATTTTGCTGGAATTAAGTAATATAATTATCAACTCAATTTTAGCTATCCAATCATCAGCTTTATACTGTTTAACTTCATTATTGAATAATGCCCAAAATAAGAATGAAGTTGACATGATGATTGTTGATTTGATTTCCATAATAGACAAAAATGTGCTGTCACCAAAAAAAAGTGATGAGAACATAAAAAAAGATGTCACAGTGATAAGTGAAAACTTTTGCCATATACTTATCAACATTAACAAACTATTTGTATTATCTCCAAAATTTGAAATCACGAACTCGGGTATTTTTCAAATTACAAAATTTATAAAATATAATTATTCTCAAACTGCACTTCATTTTTCAGGATTCAATTTAAAACATGTATCTTCTTGCATTGCCAGTTTAATGGGTTGTAGTGATAAAGCAAAATATGTGGCTATCAATATGAATTTCATACAAGATCAAATATTGTGTTTAAATAATATACACTATGTGTTAAACCCTGAAAAATTGAAAATCGTTCTAAAAGACAAATCGCATCCAATATTACAGTATTTGAAATCCATTTTCATCACATTAAATAACGCAATGTTGAACTGTCTTGAGGCCAAAGAAATGTGTGTTGATCTCGATATGATTGTGCCAATCAAGAAAATTTGGAGTTTGTGCATTTCCACATCTAAGATTCGAATGTATCTTATAAAAATGTTGGCCACTTATACAAATTCTTGTTTGAAAGGTAATCAATATAAATTAATGATACTTTTTGTAACTAACAAATATTTTTCTTTTAACAGCATGTAATTCCATGTGTCATACTACAGGATCATCTTCAGTACTGAAAGAAGTGTGTGATCTCATTTCCAGTGAAATGTACTCTGTATTACCGAGAGAGCCATCGGGTGTATTACGAGGATGTTTTCAGATTCTAGAAAACGTCAGCATTCATCAGCATTGCAGATTATTCATTACTAAAGTATTAATTTCATTTTATTTGATATTTTCCACATGATTTACTACAGTTTATTATTTTTATAGAGTGAAGTGTTTGATCATTTTAATAAAATTCATCCGGCTTTGACCAAACGACATGAACAATGGAAAGAATTCGAACTCATCATTGAAAGCTTTGCTTTGACCATGTCCAAATATCCCGAAGGACAAATAAAACTTTCGGAATACTTCAGTGTCCAATGTGCTTTGGCCCATCAAGCAGATTTTATCATGTTACCCGTAATAAGAAATTGTTCATTCCATTCAACAGTAAAGTCTAAAATACTCGAATCTCGTAAGTCATCAATAATGTTTTTATCATTTGATAATTATTTAAATTGATTTGTTTTAATTTTAGCTGATATTCTCTCACTGTTTACTCATATTCTGAGTTCTGATGGTTGTATTGATGCAAAAATTATGGTGACAACTACTCTATGGGCTCTTGGAGCCAACAATACTAGGGTTAGTTATGCTGACTACTAAATAATATTATATTCACATTATTTATTTTGATAAATTTTATTTTAGGCCAAATTGTTACTGCGCTCCGTTGGCTTAACCTCAAAATTGCACAATTGTTTACACCGACTGAAATATGCATCAGATAATAATGATGATGTTGAAAAGGCAATAGAAATAATTTCATATGTGGCAAAAGCCATTGCATAGTTTTTAATCACAATATAGCTAGCCCAAGTATTTTTTTCTTTTTGTTAGTTATTACAAAAGATTGATTTAGATGTTAATATGAATATTTATTTTTACTAATAATTTTATTAAAATTAAATAAATCATCTTATATCAATGTTTAATTGAATTAAAACCTAAAATACATACAATTAGATATACATGTATTGTTTACCCCCACAATGACTAATGAATGAATTTTAATCATGTTGGCTTTGATTGGAAGAAAAAAATTAAATTGACTTTTCAAAACAGAAGCTATATTAATATAGTTATACGTATATTATATTCTCAATACAATCGCGACAATGGTTGGCATTGAAACATAATGTATAACAAAAAGTGATCATTTCTAAAATTAAGAAAAGTGAGAGGAAATTAATAATATTTTTTCATACAGAATAAAAGAAATATAAAAATATATGGGTAATGATATTACATAGTTTTATGTTTGTATGTAAATTTTATTACAACCATGCTAATGTTTTACCATATTTTTTATAGCATTTACAGTCTTTTGAAGAATATGCTAAAATCTAAAAATGTATACCATTTGTCATCTCTAGCAGTAATCCAAGTATGTACTGTATTATATTTGTATAATAAAAATTACAATTTATCAGAAAACATGCTTTCTTCGACATGCATGTATATTAATTAGCTCGAGATAATAATTGCTGTAATTATTACCAAGCAGAAACTATTGATAAGTAACACTTATTTTAAATACAAAGAAACCTATATTTAACGTTTCCGTCAAATTTACGCTACAAATGCTTCCTCGTTTTTACATTTTTTACGAAATTTTTTCCCATTAATAGTTTTTTTTAAGGTAGAAACCTTTAATTTGATTATTTTTTCACCAAAACATTATGTAATCGGTATTGACTTTTTTCCCGCGCAAACGTACAATTTACGAAATTATTTTATTTTATAGTTGTAAAGTATATTTATTTCAGTAAATCATTTATTGTTTTGAAGTACATTTCTGAGGTGTGTTCTAAAAAACTTAAAATAGCAGTCATATGGGATGAAAGTTCAAACCCTCAGTTTTACATTTCCCTAAAAAAAATTAACGATTTTTTTACCGGCCCCTCAAAAACGTAAAAACTACTTTACTGTTTTACTTAAGTGATAATCGTATGATTTTGGTTTTACAAGTGTCCAGATGTCTTAAGGAGCTTTCTTCCAGTTTGAAGTATGATACTTACAGAACTCATCATCAAATGTTAACGTGTATGCTTGTGCCAATATTTATAGGTATAATATTTATTCAACAATGGAAATAATGAGGTATTTGTATTGTTATAAATATTATGGGTAAAAATATGTTTGAGTCGCGCGTGTGCGAGTATGTATGGCGTTTGCCGTGTTATAATAATGAATTACATTTTAGTTCTGTGAGAATACGACAGTAGGATAGCCGTGTCGGAGTTGTTCTGCTCGATAATAACGCATTTAAAATAAATCCAGTTAGTGTAAGTGTATACAGTACAAACCGATGACCTGATATTTCACTTCCAAGATAAACCATGGCTACTCGTCCATTCCCGCCTAGGAAGTACTCTATCGCACCGATACCACCACCGACTACAGTAAGTTAATGTTACAATTATTTCACTAGTTCTAACTCTAATTACATTAGCTATAAGTAGGGGCACGCATTTTTATACATGTAAGCTGCCAGTACATTCTTTCAACTATAAACTTTAAAAAGCCTTGTTCGCATTCGGATAGTAGGCGGGATAGTAACGATGATAGCCTTATCAACACACATATTGTTTACTGGTAAAATATAACTTTTTGCCTGATTTTAGGCTTTCCATTCCGTCTAGTGTCATTTTTTCAGTTGATGTATGATTAATATTCAATTGGAAGGTTGAACTTATTTCTTCAATTCCCACATCTGTTAAAAATACTATGATTTGTGTACTAAAATGCACACTGTCGAAACACAATCACGGATGTGGTTGTTTTATCTTAAAAATAAATATTACATTAGAAAGATCTTTACCGGTTAGTGATTTATGCGCATGATGAGTATAAAAACTGGTTTATTCATTTTCCATTGAGTAAATCTAGTTTGAACAAAGACTCCCTAGTTTTTTAATGTACATAGTTGGGTTTTATCTACTGGAATGCCCATCAACTACTTGAAAACCTTGAAAAATATGTAGAAATTGATTACGTTGGCAATGAAATAGCGATAAAGTTTGTCGTTTATTGAATGCATTCAATTTATTTTCGAACTGGGGTCTTTTTTCTCCAAATTTGGTTTTAGTGGCGCAAACAAGCAAGTTCGTCTTATCGAAATCCCCGATATGAAAATGATAATATTTTAAATAGCATCCCCGCTTTTTTAAGCGAGCAATTATTAATGTTGTAGATAAGCGATTTTTTAATTTAATAATTTATTAAATATTCTTGCCGTAAAGATTAAATACATCGTGTGAATGTCACGAGTTCGTTCGTGACATTTATTGATTAAAGTATTGTGGATTTATTAATCATTTATAAACAATTGATTGACGTCACAAACGGTAAAAGACTTATAAAGGAGAGTGAAGATTTCCGGTGGAAATTATTTTATAAAAAATAAATGGCTATTACAGTTTGCATTGTGTTTTACACAGAGAAATCCATAAAAAGAGATTTTATCCGAAATATTTTTTATACACTTCAATGCACTTCAGAATGAACTATGAACTTAATCAAGTCAGATTGAAAATATAATAATTTTTACACCAAATTGTATTAGATTGAGTTTCTGACGAGGGGGTGGTTTGTCTATTGAAATTGAGATTAGTACGTGAAACTGTTATTGTAGTTTAATGATTTGCATAGTTTAAATTGTATCGAAGTATCGGCTTTTTGGCCCAAGGTCTTCTTAAATAGGATTTAACCTCGGCGCTGTGGAAAATGTTAAGCCATTTTGAATGTGACGTATTTAGTTGAACAAGTTGTAAGCCATAAAGAGATTAAAAAGTATTACTTGTAGTCCAAGTGAGTGGCGTAGAAGATAAATAGTACATAGTGATTTATTTAGAAGTGTTTCGTTTATTTTTTTTATTATTTGGAATTTGTTGGGTACATTAAAAATAATATAAAATTAATTAGTGAAACACTTTTATAAAGTTTATTGTTATGGGGTTGGTTTTTCTTATTTATTTAGATGTAGTGTTGCCATAATCAATCAAGACACATTATTTGGATTTGATTAATATACTAATGCCTATTTTGAATAACTTTTATATGAATTTAATATGTTTCAGGTGACAAATGAACCCATTAAGACTGTGAGCAACAGAAGCAATAAAATTGCTTTAAATTTTTTGGGATGCTGTATATTTGTGAGTAAATTTTCCTTAAATATTAAAACACGAATTTTTATATTGTGTCATATACAAATTGAGCAATGCCGGAAACTTATTATTGCTATGATTTCCGCTCCAAATCCCAATTTGCGAATAGGATTGTATTTTTATCTAAAATATCCCAAGGAAAACCACTTATGTTGAATTGGATCACAAAAATGTTTTGGCTAATTCTATAAATTTACGACTTTTCGTGTGCTAGATTTTCTTTTTTTAAATATAAGATTTTTTTCTTATATTAGTTTTAAACGGCACATTATGAACTCTTGTTTTTGGTGAAAGGATTTTATTTTATATGACGGATATATTTCTCATTTATCTGTCGTTCCCTGTCAATAAATTAAATTGACTTATCACTTAATTCGAATTGTATATACAATGTTTGTTGTTATGTCAATTTTAATTAATTTCAATCTGACATCGCTAATTCAGGGACAATAGGCGATTGAAACTATTTATAGAATAATACATACACAATTTAATAACAATAAAAAATCTTGAATATTGATCTCTTTATATATATTACGTTTCCATTATAATTTTCTCCGTAAGAAATCAAATATGTACATAAATGTAAACACACGATAGGTACATTTATGGAGATTGTAAGAATTTTCAACAACGATAATATTCTAAGAATTTTCCCTCTCTATATATATATTTATAATTTCAGTGAAAAAAAATCGTTCCAGAATCTAAGTCGTTGTATGAAACAGTTTTTCTGCGAACTTAGATATTAAATTTAAATAATTTTACGCTTCTTATTGCCTTATATACTTTTTCGTGGAAAACACTTTTGCAGACTCTTTCCCGTTTCTGCGTCACTTGTTATGCCAAATTTAAATTATAAAATATTTTTTTATATAATTATTGATGAACTGATCGTAGGACTGATTAGATTATCACCTCAAAGTAAAAAATAAAACTGTACCACTAATTTTAAGGCAAATAAAACGATTTATCTTTTGTTGCATTTCACTAGGGCGATTTCGATTCATTGAGGTTTATAAAAGAAAATATTAAGATAAATATATATTTAGCTACTCTATGGGCGAATTTGTGAGATATATGGAATTGATATTTTGCATTAAATTCCTCTGTAACATAATGTTCTTTCCTTTATTCTACAATAGTAAAAATAACCGTAAATCGAATCAATTTCCCTAGAAATCTCACTACATAGTAACCATTATTCTCGAGGAGAAATATATATTAATTCAATTTGATATCAATCGTTGATTTGACCAACTGCAACGTGGGAAAATGTCGACTGGGTCATTGACGTCAATACTGGGACGTAATTGCTGATTTAAAAGCAAGACTAAGGTAAAATTTAAAATGCGAATTATTTGGGATTTTATCGTGGTGGTTGGTTTTGCTTATGTATTCAAAATGCAGTGACGTCTTTCGCATTTGATTACAGAAAACCTGCTTCATCACGTAGGTCTTGTACAGGTACATAAATATGATCGATATAGAATATAGATATAAAACAATGGACGATTAAACTGATGAAAGCGCAATTAAACAACACAAAGGATAATTTTCCTATTGATGCGAGAAACAACAATGTTTACACGTATGAAACACGATTTGCTTAAATCTAAAATATTATTTAAAAAATCGGTTTTGTGAAGGTTTTTATTTTTTAGACACTAGAGACTTTAGAGTTAATTCATTTTGTGATCTTAGCAATTATTAGTTACAAAGGTCACCGACAGAGCGGCTCTGCCTGATTAATTGATAATTATTATATAAAATGTAAACAGGGATAATACGCGGCTATTGAATGTTGTATTAAATTGACGGGCATTGAAATTCACAATATAAACCAGAAACTGACGATTTTTCCCTTCAGGCTTTACACCACGTGAATTTTTGCACGTGGATGCTGTAAATTTCACATGAAAATTATTGACACTTGTTGCAATTTGAAATATTTAATCGTTTTAATACCAATAATAACTTTTTGAGAAGGTTTTTACAAATTTTAATAATAAAGTTTTAATTCATTGTCTATCGGTGATGTTACTTTTACAAGTTAAGAAGTCTGTTACATAATAATCACTTCATTATTTACTTTACAATCCAGGAAATCAGAATAAACCTGGATCAAAACAAACGATCGGGATTTCATTAATATTATTCCCGATCCCCCAGTTGTAATGACCGATCAAATTTTTTACTTTTCCATATTTGTAGCTACTCGCTTTATCTCCTGAGCTTAAATCATGGTTAAAATCATGACAGTTAAGTAATATTTACTTTTGTACAAGGTATTCTACATGGGTTGGATTATGAATCAAAAATAAATCAATAAATTTATATTTATTTATTTCTTTCGATCACATATAAAATGACGCTTATTATTTTTCGTGGAAATTATCCAATGCTGCCCTGGAAGATTTGAAATATTTTTGCAGTACATTACCTCCCTTTTAAATATTGTTTCTGAATAATGAATTCCAATCTGTATACAATTTACTAACCTAAATCTTTCACTCTACACCGCCTTATTAAAAATTATTTTCTGTAGCATATCTAACGACAGATACTTATGCGTATGGAGTTTGTGTTCAGATAATACGTGACTTAACAATAGTAATACATAATATTATGTTTGATATGATTAATATAATAATTGTGCAGAGTTCAATAGTGTTCAAGCCAAGGTCCTGGCCGGCGGGCTTCATCGACTTTTTGAAAAAGGCCACCAATTTTATATTTGGTTGTCTTCCTGTTCCACACAAACATGGCCGACATTGAACCGACATCGACACGACCTGAACTTTTACAACCGACCGCATTACAATCTTCGATACCACAAACAAATACACACTATAAATACCTGGAAACTGAATTACTCATCAAAATGTATTTTAAAGATTGTTGACATTAAATCCTTGGTGGTGTAATAAATACACTTTTTAAATATTCCACAAATTTTTATGAACGAATACTTGTTGGTCATTCATTTTCAGGTATACACTGCAGTATGACCAAACAAGGTTAATCTAAATTAATGTTCTAAATAAAATTTAATTATGTTATAATCAAACCTCGGCTAAGAGGGTGAAAAAACAGGTTTTCGATTGCTCAAAATTGTAGAGCACTGCGCGGTTTATATTTTTATCACGCGTATTTCTTTATTATTCGGTAACATGTATTATTCTATTTGAACAGAACATAATAATATTTTTAAAAAAACTTTCTATTTTTGAAAATTGTATTCAATTTTATATATTCTCTGTAAATATCAATGAGTTGAAATAAAATAATCAAATAATAAAGCAATGTTATAAAGGAATTCCTTACATTACTCGAATACGTCAAAACACTTCATTACTTATAATTATTAAATCTAATAAAGTTATAGTGATATTAATAAAGTTATAGTGATATTTAAGATAGGAATAATTAACAAGTTTTCTACAGACAACAATTTTAATTCAATAGATATGAAGTTACTTTTGATAAAATTAAATTAAAGTTCAAGTGTATTTTTTTAAAATAATATTCTTCTAGGAATACGCATGCTTATCAAAAACACTTCAATTTCTATACTTCTAAGAATATAGTTACGATTGGATATGAAATCTTCTTCGTTTTTAAATTTATAATATGATATATTAATTCTATTCTATCCTTACAACCTGAATCATTTACTTTAAAGTAATACAGCCTAGTTATATTAAATGAAAAATAACAAAATACACAGTACTTATCATTAGAATTCAATAAATACATAAATAGTGTAGTTAGTAATCATCTATAGTCGTGATTAATTAATGAATTAAGTTATTGTGTCATCGTTGCGTAGAAATAATCGCCACGCAATAATTCCACCTGCGTCATTAACAACTAGTCACATTTTAGTACGTATAATAAAACATTGTTTTGAATAATCCTCAAATGAATACCATAAACTATGACAAAATTTTCCTCTGAGATTTCCCATTAGTAATACCAATCCTTGAATAAAGTATAAGTGATTGTTTACATTCCAATTTAAAAAAGAAACTTGAGTTTACACTCTGCTTAGTGTCTTATCGCCAGTATGAACACATATTAGCCGTTATTGTTAATCCACGTTGTGTATATATTCAGCGAATAATAACACTGTTATTGTCGGCAAGGATTAACAGAAATCGCCCTCTCTATTGACTTTAATTAACAGTCCAAATACGCATCTCTCATTGCTAGTTAAGCTAAAGTTTATATTCTGGACACACCTCCATGATATTCTTAAGCAAACATACTTATTATGATCATGATCACAATAGGAATAATGAATGCTGTTTACTTAACCGATAAAAAAAATATTTGAACCCGATCATGTATTTTCGAGAAAAAAAGTACATAGGAATCTGTCTAAAATCATTAGTATAAGTATAATATATTTTGATCTTTTTTATTATAATTAAGAGAAAACAGTCCACTGGAATACCAGAGAACCTAAATCTCGCCTCCAGTTATTGTAGATCTAAATGGCATTTTACTCAGAACATTCACATTCCATTAGATTAAAAAATTAACTTAACCTTATTAAGCTTGTTATCGAATGTATGCATTATTCCTTATTCTGTATGTTTTTACAGTAAGGGCCGTATTCAATATAATTGGGAAATTAGAGTGTGTGCGTGCGGTGCGTATGCGTATACACCAATACTATCAAGCTTCTATTCGTACACACACCATCTAGCGCACTCTTATTACACTATAATATTGAATACAGCCGTGTCAAAATTGTATATTTATTTAATAACTTCTACTAAATTGCTGTCGGCCATTTTTAAATATCTAAAACACGGAATATAAGGTCGTATTTAATATACAAGGTGGACTGTGAGATAATTTTTAAATAGTGGAAGGGTATAATAATAGGTAGGAGAATATAAATAAACCAAAAAAATATATTTTTACCCCATTTAAAAATAATAATTATGCAGTTTATAAGTAAGTATAGCTTAAGCTATGATTATATTTATTTCAGATTAATATAGACTAACTGCAGCTTATTAAAATTAGTATGTGATTATTAATAATAAGAATTTTTTTTTTTAAATATATTTTAGCTCCTATTTAGCTAGCATTAAAATATTATATATTATTAAAAGTTCACATAGTATAATTAAATGTAATGTGTTAATCCTTCCCTTAAAATATTTAAAGTTCAATTAAAAACAAGTTGTATAGCGTCCTTATAAAAATAATTGTGCACGTAGCTAAATAGACAAATCTTGTGTAAGAAACATCTGATGTTTATTAGTTAAATATTAAGTAACTGACTAAATTCAAGGTAGAGTTAAATGAAAATAAGTGCATTGGAAATGAAGAGATCCAATTTACTAACACTTTATGTTCATTAGTTTTCTCAGTTTTTTCATACTGTGAAGTGATTGTATATTATACAATTTAACACGGTCTATGAAATAAGTCAATTAATTTATTGTTATTTTATATTATATATTATTAAAAGTTCACATAGTATAATTACAATCCTTCCTCACTAACACTTTGATATTGAATACGGCCCTAAATACCTATAAATCTTTATGATGAAAAGTCGTCGACCAATGAATGTTTTACATGTTTATATATATATATATATATATATATATATATATATATATATATATATATATATATATATATATATATATATATATATATATATATATATATATATATATATATATGTGTGTGCAGTTTATTAGGGCTTTAACATTAGGTTGGGTTAAAGAGCAGGAGGGATAGTATCGGAAATACTATCCAGCAAGCCTGTGGGTAAGAGAAGGCAGGGTAGACCTAGGCTAAGGTGGGCGGACGAGTTCTATAAGGTAGTTAGGAGTTTAGGAATTAATAACTGGAGGAGCAAAGTGGAAGATGCTGGTGCGGAAGCCTTGGTTCATCACTAAACTGGAGTGCTTATGATATATATATATATATATATATATATATATATATATATATATATATATATATATATATATATATATATATATATATATATAATAATATGTTAATGTAGAGATTAAGATGAGTGTGTAGTTGGTATGGTGCACGCGTTTTACGGATGTGTTTTGGTCATTCTGTGCACGGATATAACGTCTTCCTCTATAGTGACCTCGAGGTGAGTTACGCGGCCGGAACACCTGCGCTTTGAGCAGCCAGGACTTGGATCCTCGGCCACGACGAAGAGTGGGTGTGGGGCGGTGGGGCGGTGGGGCGGCGGGGCGGAGCACGGTGGGGCGGCACAATGGAGAGGCTGCGGTCGCGGGAGGTCACCATTGACGTCAATGCCTCCCACCCACATATATTATACATATGTATATATTATTATGAGCCACTCGCTGTGATTGACACATTACTTGCTTGCATACAACAAACACCTTATGATAATTGAGGTTAGCTTTTTAATAAAAACACCGCCTTACAACAATGCTCTACGACTACACGTGCCTGCCCAGCTCACTATTTACATTAATACGTCGTCTGGTTATCTTATCTCAAGCCTAGACTCAACAAAATAATAATATAATGATGACTAATCTCACCGTCATCAATGATAAACAGATAATCTAATTGATGATAATCACAAGTATTTAATAAACGATATATAAAGTACGCTCTCACAATACAATCACACAGTAAAACATATACATACACTATGACCTTTTATATGTAGTAATTTAAAGTGATCTGGTTCTTACTTTACTTACCTTCATAGATATAAATCACATAGATGTTCTATACCATTAATTAATTCAATCGATACTTTAACCCCCTGCTTCCTATTATTCCTTATTAGCCCACTCCGTTGCGGCACATACATATTTATTAATATCACTCGTCTCCTGTGTTCAGCTTTCCTGTATATTTTAAAGCAGAAAACCACATCTTTCTACGATATTTTTCTCATATTTCACCCACTTATAATTGAATTTATTTACAAATACCCCCCGAAGAGCTTTTTTCAGAAGATCTTTTTATCAAGACAATTATATATAGTTATATATTTTTTTTAAATTGCTAATCTGCAAATAGTCTGGGTTTATAAAAGTGAGATAATTCAGGATATATTAAGTCTAATTATTTCCACGGTTAATGATGAAATTTTTAAATTATTTATAATAACTAAACGTGAATCATGGTGGAATATTAGCTCAACAGGTTCTTATGTGTTAAAATTACATATCCAATTTTTTATGATATATATATCAAATGTGAATTGAATAATTTTCCAACTGTGGAAGAAAATCAATGATGATGATAAAAGAAATATACACATTCTGCGTCACAGTGAATAATCATCGTTAAATGGAAATGCGCTTTAGTGATTATAATTGAATAACTCATTAAACTCGTAGATAGGCGATAAACCTCTTAGTAACAAAGCCGTTTCCCCATTGTTTACCATCACTTTGTTTTATATTTTGTCACCTAAATAAATTGTGATTTGAAACAATGCCCAAAAGGTGCACTGAGGTGAGACGTATTTAGTTCAATTTGCAAATTCAGAATAATTTAAAAGCCAGTACTTTGGAACAAGCTGTGATCATAAAATATAGATAAATAGAGTTGTCAATATTTATGATCGTGTTTATATTTGACTTCGTATGCTTCAATGAAATTGATTCGTGTAATGACGCATTTTTCAAATCAAAATACATCTTTTTACGGTATCCTTTGCGTCATAACACTGTCTTGTTTATTAATCCAAAGTTTATTTATAAATTATGTGTTAGACAAAAACCATACGAAGTGATGAAACTGAGACATATCAATATCATATTTATATGAAATATAAGCATAGAGAATTATCTGCATTCCCATGGGTGTAGGAGCATTTGAATGGTCTACAAAATATAATGTCGTATATACATACGTAGTCTTTGAATAGAAATAACCATTTCTGCATATTTTAAATATCTTGTTGACTGCTTGAATTACTGTATGAGGAAAACTGTATTATGTACTTAATATTCAATATTTGTCTACCTTTAAAACATTATTACGCACTATGTACATGAATTTTTCACACACACAACGAAGGCTTTCCCTATCAATTAACATTATTATCGCATTACTTTATGGATATTTATTTAAAGGTCCTCAGTCCTCAAAATTTATTTTAAAAATGTACTCATAATATTCTGTAAAAATTGTGCTAACACTATTTTCCCAAGCATCTTCATTTCATTCTGGTGCAGTTAGATTTGTTTCAGGTTAGTCTTTAAAAATACCTCGCTAGAAAATATTCGTTAGAAAGTAATTAATTAAATCAATTCATTTACACGAACATTATATAAACATATATAATATTACGAAAATAGGTTTGATTTAGGTTAGAATGGTGAATTTTGTTAGGTTCTTTTAGCTGCACCAGATATAACTAAAACCGCGCCTCTATTTTCAGGTTTAAATTCAAAAGCACTATGATAAATAATAAAAAAATCTTTCTTGTGCTGTAAAAACTCATACGACAATATACAAAAAAGTTATATGAATATTTACATAATTATATTATGTATGTTTGTGTTCAAAATCCAAACATTTGACGGAAAATTGTAATAGTTTTAAAAATTGCTCGTCTTAACTAATATATTATTTATTAAAAATATGTATTTTATAATAAAACAGATAAAAAATAGTATAAATAAATATTTTTCATTTACATAAGTAATTTTATAAATAATAGATAATTAATTGCCAATCTAAAAATAAGAATATAAAATAAATAATACAAGACGTCACCGGTTATTTTGAACAAATATTTTTGTCCATTCCCATTATATGTACATATATTTATTTTAATTCTACATTCTCATGTGATGATGAATATTCTGTACGATTGGCGTCGCGACGCCTTTATGCTAATCTAAGAAATGACACAATGGCGATGTTAAAATATGGAAATATATATCAGGGATCATAAAAGCAGTCTGGTTTCACAACATTTACAGTATTTTAATTTTATTATTCATGTACATTAACATCATACAATATTGGATATGGAACTACTGTCCTTATCATTACACTTTGGACACGCCAAAAATAACACGAGAGAAAGCTTATCAAATAATTTGATATTTTAATTTGAACTCGAAGTTCGGTCATTGTAGATTTAAAAAAGCATCCTTTTTTCAAGCAAAAAAGCAGCTTTCTATGATTACGTCAAACTTAATTATGAAAAATCTCATAATCCTGTCTATTTGGCACCCAATCAAAATGCTCCACCCATTATATGTATATTAATATTTATTTGCCTTGCGATCAAGTTAAACCATTACAGTTAAACTTGATCATCGACGTCTTGCAAAATCATGGATCGACATATTATGTATTTTTTTAAATATTATTCTCGATCTTCCATTTACAATAGAACCCAGTTTATGTTTTTATAGTCATGTTGATAACTAATAAGTACCTTATCTTATTATTTAACATTTTTTATTTTGACTATAACTAAAATTACTATTAATTAATATTCCATAAACATCTTGGTTACCACCAATCAATAACATATGAATGTAAATATCCAATAAAATTTTATTGGCTTGATTTTACTATAATAATCATAAAACATTATTTGGTAGTACCACACCGATAATTTTTCATATTTAAATAAAATGAACCGTATTGTATTGTATACTTCCTAATCTAATCTCTGAGTGTATATGGTTAAGTTGTTATTGACCAAACCATACATTTATGTACATATTTAAATTTGCTCACTTTGTTTTTCAACAACAACACAAAAACACTCTTATTGAGGAAGAGAATTGTAACACGATGTTTTTGTTTTTTTTTTTTTGGCCGTTAGTAAAACAACAAAGACTGCTATAGGATTGGTTATATAATATTATCCGGATTAAATAATGCATTTTGTATGAAATCTACATTTCAAGTAGATGTGATCTGCGGTTACACAGTATTTTGAATTTCATGATATTTCTGATGAATTATTTATAAACTAGACCGTGTTAAATTGTATAATATACAAGTATACAATCACTGCATATGAATTGCAATAAAGTAGTTTTTTATGTACGTGAAAATTATCAAAAATATGAAACAACTGAGAAAACTAAAGAACTTAAATTGGTTTTATTCATTTCCAATGCGCCTATTTTCTTTTAACTCTACCTTGAATTTGTCAGTAATTTAATATCTTACTAATAAACATCTGATGTATATTAGACAAGATTTATTTATCTCTTTTTAGCTACGTGTACAATTATTTTTACAAGGACGCCATACAAATTGTTTTTAATTGAACTATAAATATTTTAAGGAAAGGATTAGCACATTGCATGTAATTATACTATGTGAACTTGATGAGAGCTCCGATATAAAAATTACCCTTAATTTTTAACAATACATCAATTGACTTATTTCATAATAATAAGTCAATAATAATTTTAATAAGCCAGTGTTAGTCTATATTAATCTGAAATAAATATTAATGTAGCTTAACCTATACCCAAACTGTGTAACCTAAAATTATTATTTTTATTTGTAAATGTGGTAAAAAATCATATTTGTTTATTTATAATCTCCTAGCTATTATTATATCTTACCACTATTTTAATATAATCTCAAATTCCACCCTACAGGGTATACATATGAAATACGACCTTGTCCCTTGTTTTAGATATTTAAAAATTGTTCAACAGCGATTTAGTAGAAGTTATTAAACAAATATACAATTTTGTTTCAATTTTGACACTTATGGCTGTATTCAGTATAATAGTGTGCTAGATGGTGTGTGTATGAATAGACTAGATCTTGATAGTATGTGTGTATACGCATACGCATCGCACGCACACACTCTAATTACCCAATTATATTGAATACGGCCCTTACTGTAAACCATAGATATAAACATAAGATATTGCATGAGTGGCTAAATGCATGTTTATTTCGAGTACGTCAAGTAGTCAAAGCATGAGTTACCTGGCAAACATTATACTGTAAACATCTCTCTTCATATCTTCAGTTATATTTCACAGTAAAATGGGTAAATGCATTGTTACTACATGTCATATGGACTCAATAATACACTCAAATACATCTAGGCTCACTTTTTACCAAAGACTATTTCTTTAACATGTTTAAAATATTATTGGGTTTTAATCGCAAAGTATTGTCACATCCACTCCCAGTGATCACTAGAAATGTGTTGAGTGAGGGAGACACACTTATGCCTTTATCGAATAGTAGAGAACAGTGCAACAATACACGGGTTTACACGACTTACTTATAAGCAATGCGATATCTAATGTTTATATCTATGCTGTAAACACATACAGAATAAGGAATTATGCATACATTCGATAACAAGCTTATTAAGATTGAGTTTAATTTTTAAACTAATCGAATGTGAACTATTGTTCTGATGATGAGCTACAATAAGCGAAGGCGATATTGTAGTTTCTTTAAAATCCGCTTAATAGTGCTTGGAACATTGAACAATTTAATGATTATTTTACATATGGATGATGCTATATTATAAACGTGACATCATACATGGATACCATCGCATCGCCATATGGTAATTATGATGATCTGGAATACTCTGTATCCGGGTCCGGTAAGTCTTCGACCCACATGACCATAACTCAATGGAAAGTAGAACTTGGCCCCTCGACACACTTATTCTTACCGAACACCTGTGACGTACAACTCAACATACCCGCTAAAACCTGCCCTCGAATTCCTCAAATTCTTTAGCAATTCACTCTCTCTCGGACTGAAGCTGGTTTTCGATCAAATATTTAAAAAGAGAAGATTTCGTGAGTCATCTAGAAGCGCATGCATACATATTATATCCGTTACTCAACTCGGCCTTCTTGCGAAGCTCCGTTACGGTGAAATCACAACCAATTTAGGTGTGTCGTATGTGCATTGTAATATTATTGCAAAACTATCATTAATATTGGTATTTTATAAAATAGAATAAATTAAACAATGCATATGTCAGCAATAGACTTGACATATGCCAGATTCCCTATATTGCATTGCTTTATTATTTGTTAATCTATTTATAATCCACAACAATAATCTAATAATATATATATATATATATATATATATATATATATATATATATATATATATAGCAGTTATATGTTATATATATATATATATATATATATATATATTATCATTTTTCTCTACTCATTCAGACACGGTCGCATTATTCTGGGAATATATGCGATTATTATGTAAATATAATTAATGGGTTCGAATCTCACTCATGTAAAAAAAAGTGAACGGTTATTACGACTAGGAATGTAACAATAATAAAATCCTAATCGATCGTATTGATCCAGGTTCATTCTGATTTCCTGGATTGTAAGGTAAATACTGAAGCGATTATTATTTCGAGTAACCGGTGTAACTAGTAATAGTTAAGATCACCGACATACAATGAATTAACACGTTGTTGTCTCTAAAAACCAAAATTTGTAAAAACTTTTTCAAAAAACCCCTCGGGGCGTATATAAAATATAAATAAATACATATTGAAAGATTAAAATTATGATACCTGGCTACTATTGTTATAATACACATTGTTATATCTAAAAAAAACCTTCTGAAAAAGCTCCTTGGGTCGTATACATATAAATAAAATAAATCAACGTATGAAAATAAAGTAATAACCCATGCAGTGCTTAAGATAACGAATACCTGTACTCCCATTGGCAGGTTTGTTTATAATATACTATAATTAAATTACACTAAAATATAGTTTTTTATATCTAATCTGTAAAAAAGTGTCTCGAAATTTGAATAATTTATTCTTAATCAGTGAGAAAACGTAGTGTGTTTCTTTACTCGATCTGTATTAATGGAATTTAATAACTTGACACAGTTTACAAACATACATTGCACTTGAATATAATTGAAGTTCACAATACATATTATGATGTTTCCTTATAATTCAACACTGACACACATTGTAATAGTTATCTGAATGATATAAACATTATTAAATTGCGTAATAATAGTTGTATTATTATGGATGCTTGTGTGATCTCCTTGACACTGACCGACTCACACATGATCGTAATTAAATAATATAAATATAAAATAAATGTGTTGCAGCTAATTAATGTCAAGTGTTCCGTCTGAATTATTTTGCATGCGTTACAATTATGTGTCCGTATCAAATTAATATCAATATTGTCATAATATATGTAAACTTTACATACATAAATCATTGAATAGTACTGGTGCCCTTATCTAAACACCGGTTTGCTCTGCTTTTGTACCAAGATAACACGACCATTGTTAAACTAGAATGCGAAAAAACAATAAGGACGGTTGTTTGGTTTAGTGCCTAGTATTTTTCCATTATTATAACAATCATATTTGCAAAGTACTGTGACGTACGAAGAACCTCGAGGATAATCTTAGTCACTGGTAATTGAACATCGAATTAGATCATATATTTATAGGATCTTATTGACCACATTCCGATACTTAATAATAATTAATAACGTCATCACGTTCATCAGATGACGTCCAAATATGTGTGAGTCATTTGATAATACTGTAAAGAATTTTACATTGTGTAAAAATAAACCTACGCAATCCAGACTATGAAACCGATTTTACGTGTTAGTTTCTATTTTATTATCCATGTATTTTTAAACAGATCAAGCATAATTGATATTTGACATCGTTATATCTCAATAAAATGCTCTCTTTTATTATAATAATAACATTTTTTTACCAATAAATATACGTAAAATATGTTTTATCATCATTAACAAATTTTGTTGACAGAACCAATAATTACTGCGGAAATTCGAAAAGGAAAATTGCGAACACAAATTATACTTTTATTCGTCATGTCAATCATTTAATAGAAGAGTGATACTTGTAACTCAAAATATTACAAATACATAATGTTAAATAAAATAAGCTATTTTACAAAATATACAAAAATAACAAAAGGCAAAATAAAATAATATTTATTTGTTTATATTGGCCCCATGAGGCTTTTTTGAGAAGGTTGTAACAAATTTTGGTTAACTATGTATTAATTCATTGTCTGTCGGTGATCTTAACTATTACTAGTTACACAGGTCACCAACAGAGCGGCTCTCCCCGACTTTTCACCTTACAATCCAGAAAAAAAGAGTAAAACCTGGATAAAGACGATCGATCGGAATTTTATTAATATTCGTCATAACAAATGAAATCAATTTACATATTTGAACGGGATTTAAACCCATTAATAGAAGGCAGTGTAGACCTAGGTTAAGAGTTTAGTTAATAACTGAAGGAGCAATACCAGCGTTCATAGCTCAGGGGATAAGACGCGTGGCTACAAATACTGTGGTCATGGGTTCAAATCTCACTCAAATCAAGAATTTTAAAATTGATTTGATCGATTATTAAAACGATATTACGATTATTATATTAATAAAATCCCAATCGATCGTTTTCGTTCAGGTTTACTCTGATTTCCTATATTGTAAGGTAAATACTGATTATTAAGTCGGTGACTTGTGTAACTAGTAATAGTTAAGATCACCAACAGACAATTAACACGTTGTTGAGTATAAAAACCCTCTCAAAAAGCTCCATCAGAGATGTAGGTTCTCTGGTATTCCAGACGACTATTTTCTCTTAATAATAATAAAAAAACGCTATAAATAAAATTGAAAGGAAGTTGCTGGTTAGGGATACCATGGTTCATCGCTGAATTGGAGTGCTTATGATGATTATTTGAAAAGCTTATTGTATATATATTTGTCAATTTTTCAACAATTTTTAATAAAGAATTTATCAGTTTCCGTCAAAAAAGCTTTTGTTGGCCAGTGTAGTGTGTAGGTGACGCATGATGGGGAATTTGAATAGATTAAAATAAACTGATAGCCTCCAACTCGGAAGCCATGTCGTCCAGGGTAAATTAGGTGATCTGTGATAATTTTAAATTCCACTGAATTGAGGTTCAATTGAATGGATTTGTTGGAAACAGTGGCGCGAGTTTGTATTTAGGAGTGGGGCAGATATCGTCTTCGGCCACGCGTTCAATTCAGTCAGTGGTCGACCGTCAGCAGTGTTATAGTTCAGTGATCGTTGATTTAACACTTAGTCAATTAACATATCGATGGTTCAAAATATGAGCGAGGCCCTTTGTCAACAGAGACAGCCCCCCGCTGCTGAACCCCAGGGCTTCACCAAGCCCTTGGAGCGCTTTTATCTGAGAGCTCTTCATCAATACGAGAGGATACTTGATCTCAAACTACTCAGGACTAAAAAATATGTAAGTTCACATTGCATATTGCATTCTAACAAATATTATATTCATGGGAAAAATGCACGTTTTCACGATTGCCTTTCACTTTGCTTCAATGCAATATGTTTGAGGCCGCGATCGCCTCTGCTACTCCGCTTTTGTTATAAAATTCATTACATTAAAAAAAAGACAACTATTTCAAAACAAATGTATAACAATAGATCATAAATAACACAACTGAAATTTTTGTCCAGTTTTCATTTTGGTTAAAAACGATTATTATTCGCGTTCGTTAGTTTCCGGCACTTAAGAACCTTGAATATCGTGCGCTACGATGACCGAAGTGGTTTTTTTATTGTTCTTACACAGTAAAAAATTAAATCATCGACACACTAGCTATAAATAAGCCAAAACTTAGTCCAGTCTTTAAATATCATAAAAATAATAAACAGAAATAAGAGAAATGTATCTGAGAAAGAGAAAGGCAGTGAAAATGCAATCTAATGACAATTTGAAAACCCACATGTCGTTGTATCCAAATATATTTTCTATGATAAAGGAAAATTTCCTTGTGCTATTTATACTAGAAATATAAAAACCATATTCCAACAAGACCTAGAGATCTTGTTGGATTATGGATATATATCTTAGCATTTTTAATCGGATAGATTTTGATGATTGAGATGTTTTCTTCGTATTTATCGAGCATTATCGCAAAACAGATAAAACTATCGTAATTCTTCCTTTAACAGCTTTGACATCTGGCAACACTTCAGACTGTCGAGACAATAAAGGAGGATTGATTGATTGCTTCAGTTTATAATGTATTAAACTTTGTCAGTTGTTGTTAATTTGGATGGCAAAATAAAATAACAAGCTTTAAAAGCTTCAGATTTCCACGCTTATTAATCGAATAAAAACTGTCTATTTTAACACGCGCCAGGACGAATTTATTACAAACGGCTGTGATTAGTGATATGCTTTTATAGTTCTGCGCTGTGACCAATCACGGCAGTAGCGTCGATAAGCTCGTTTCTAAAATTTTATATTTGCTCTACAAACATAAGAAATAATTTTTAATGTCACTCATAAATGAATATTAATCGCTTCTTTTTGTGCTCGCATTATAAATTGTGATTGTCTATTCGATTTAGTTTGACGTCAATCGAAAGGCGAAGAATGATGTCGTTTATACGAATTTTCGACATTGTGTTTATTTTTAGATAATATAAACATTTGGGTATTTGGCCAAAGGGTGTTCGTGAATAATGTGAAAATAATTATACCTGTCAAATAAAACTGTTATTTACGAGGATAAAATACCATTTTATAATGCGTTCTTACGTCATTAAAAAAGCCATTACTGTAATATAATCTTATCACATATCCAAAAATATTCCCAGTACGTCATAGTATTTCATTATCAACATCGATTATTCTAAATTGACAAATATTTTGGCTAAATAATTATCATAAATTAATTATTAAAAATTAATTATAATCATTTATTTATTGCTCGTTTGTTATCACAGGACATAAATTAGTTTTAAAGCAATTTAATTAAATATTTTTAAACTACGGTTTTTAGGATTTCACTTAAATACTTCGAAACTGTGATTATAAAAATACACACAAATTTTTAGTTAACAAACTTTTAATAAATTATTGAAGGATTGCTTCTAATCAAAATAGAGTTAAAGTCCTGCCATTATAGTTTTTATTATATTTATTTCTTTTGAGGGAAATGTTACCTCAATCAAATCGAATGCTAGCTACTTGACGATTGTAAGTATAGAAGCATTTAAATTGTTATTTGGACATTTTTATTTTGAAACACACTGATAACAAATACATTTTTAAACTTATAAGCAATAAAATGGCACCAGTGCACGAGTGGCGAAAGTTCTGCGTGACTATAAATAAACAGGGATAAAAATTTCTTTTTTTTGCTTTTACAATACGTTCAATAAAAAAATAAATCATATTTCCATCGAATGTAGATTTTACTTCATAAATATTTTTTTTAGTTATTTAATTCCTTATTGAGAACTGCTTAGATTATTATTCAATTGTATATTTTTCAACACAGACAGATTGGTTTTTATCCGATTGACTCGACTATGAGCCATAAATAACCTTTTGTTCTGCTTAATACCCATTTCCTTATTTATTTATTTAATAGCAAACGTCCATGAAGGCTTTTTTAAAACCCAATCAAACTCTTTGATTTTACATTGTCATATATGTTATGCGCTTCAAGGTAGAATGCCGTAATTGTAACGGATAATGAGTGAATATAAACATTATTAATTAGTTGATTGACCCATCAATATCCAAGCTTAAACATGTTGTACAGAAAAAAAATTAAAACAAATTTTTATATTTATTAAATAAAGAGTAAATTCATCCCGAGGCCCTTCAAATTCTTCAGCCGGCCCTGGTCACATCACTAAACTTTCATAATATCTATAATATGAATCGTTCTGTTTTATGGTTTTTATAATTTTAGACTTAAGTTAAAAAATAATATATATGAGGATCTCGATAATGTATATTTGAATTTTAGTGGGTTTTTTTCTCTTTTTGGCGCCAAAAAGCTAAAGCTCAATGATGGATTTTTGCTTGTATACATATATAAAAATTAAGTGTATATTTTATTATAATTATTCTTGTACCGAATATAGTTATTTCATTAATATAAAATAAAGATATTCACGATTATGTACATATTCGGGTAGTCTAATTTTCATCAAAGAGGGTTAAAGGGGCGCTTCACGTGTCAGTCGTAGTTTAGACGCCATGACGGTTGGTGGTGTCACTTCTTCTGTATCCACTATTGTTAGTTTCATTTGATTGCCACGTGTTACATGTGTTTATTTAACTGACTTAATATATTTTTCAGACGCCGAATGAAAAGTGCGATTCCAACGATAAGTGGAAACAATCTGCCAATGTTCAACGATGGAAGAAGACACAATCAGGGAGCTCCGCCCAAAGCTCAGACAGGCTCCAATTCCTAGCCATCGTCAGTATAATCATTTAGTCAACAATTATTTAGTTAATAATCTCCTTCTAATGTGTGGTAATTATTTCAGAATGCTCTGGAGTTAACTGCTCCTGCCAGCGACGTATTATTGAAGGGTAGAGCCAGGTGGTTTCAGTTATCTGGACATCCCCACAGTTTGGCTCCTGCAGGACCAGCCACAGTATGGAAGAGGCAGATGGGCCAGGATACATCCGAGAAGACGGCCTACCAAGCACTCTCTATTTGCCCTCAAATGATGGATGCAATTCCTAAGTTTTATCGTGAGGTTGAATATGGTGGAGAGAAATTCATTGAGTTACAAGATTTGCTTCATGGATTCGAGGTAATTCTTCATCTTATTTATTAATATCTTTAACCAAAATATACCTAATATCATGCTTATGTTTTTAGGATCCAAATGTAATGGATATTAAAATGGGAACCCGGACCTTCCTAGAGTCTGAAGTTTCCAAAACTACTGCCAGGAGTGATCTTTATGAAAAAATGATCGCTGTAGATTCTGAAGCGCCAACCGAGGCTGAACATGCTGCCAAAGCCGTTACCAAGCTTCGATATATGCAATTTAGGGAACAACAATCATCTACGAGTAGTTTGGGTTTCCGTATTGAAGGAATAAAAATGTCCGGACAGGATCCTGTGAATGATTTGAAAAAAGTCAAAACAAAAACTCAAGTGATGACAACAATTGCTAAATTTTTAAATGATAAACCATTTGTCAAACAATTGATTTTGAATAAACTTCGTGAGCTGCGATCTAAATTTGAAAGCTCTGACTTTTTTAAGAATCACGAAGTTGTCGGAAGCAGTATTTTTATGATTCACGATGAAAGATCTGTAGGTGTGTGGCTTATAGATTTTGCGAAGACCCAAACGGTACCTGATAATGTCAAGATTAACACCGATCTCCCTGGAACCCAGGAAATCATGAGGAAGGATTCTTGTATGGACTTGATCATTTAATAAATGTAAGAATCCCTAGTTCATACCCAAAATTCCATTGCTCTGAATTTTTTAATAACTTAATCTCCTTTTACAGGTAATCGAAGAAGTCAATAGTGAAATATGTGAAGGAGAGAGTTGAAAGTATTGTGATTATAGGAGAAAAAGTTAAATAAGTGCTCTGTAGAAGTTATTGATGAAGAAATTCATCATAAACTCCGGCATACACAAGTACGAGTATTTACAATGTGATGGTTCATTTCCATGAAATGCATTTCATATTTGTAATTTTATAATGTCAAGACTGTGTTTTTCTATTAATTGAGATTTTAGACGTTGAATTAGTGTTGTGTTATTATTTATTTATAATTAATGAAAAACTCTAGTCGAATATTTTAAAATGATTACCATTATTAAATAAAATTTTATTAATATGTACCTATCACCGATTGTATTATTTGAAATCTTTTTTATACCTTTAAGTAAGTTTAAGAGTTTCTGACATGAATATTTTCATAGAATGTCAGGTACTATTATCAACTAAACTATAATGACAATATTGTCAATTACTAAGTAAATACTATATATTTCATATTAGTTTCATGTACAGGGCGACATAAGGTTGGCGACATAAGGTTTCCGACATTTAATCCTACTTTTATCTGCATTCTTTTAGTTGGTAAGATCATAGTTTCTCTCTAGTCACTACTGTAATTCATAATATGGTCTCATCGGCTTTTTCACTTAAAACTCAAAATCAATACTTCGGTTTCTTCAAACATTTAACTATGTAACTCTAAAGTTAGCGCTTGCATTTTATCCAATCAATTAATATTTTAGCAATTGCACAAAAATGCAGCACATGCAGACATTTACGTTACTCACTGTTTGAAGAAAAAAACTCTTTTATACAAATCTGAGCCATGGGGTTAATTTTGTATAAATATAATTAAAATAGTGCACTTTATACATTTGCATTGTGATTAATATAACATACTTGCTGCGATAACGAAACTAGTGTGCGATAAAATACAAGCGTAATTAGCAAGTCAAGAGTCATCAATTATTAATTTATTATTGGCAATGAAATATCACAAGTATTTAAATATATTCACTGTTATGATCTATGGTTGTGCGTCTAAGTACTCATCGCGTAATCTTATCTGTCTTTTTTACAAAATAATGCGCATGACATGTTCATTCCGGTTTACCTGCTGTCTGCATATTTTATTAATGTCTTTTTTTATATATACAAAACCGAATTCACAAATATCATTAATTTTATTTCATGGGTATAGTTTTCGGAACTTCGATGCGGTTGATTTTAACGTCGATATAGTATTGACTCGTTTTACGAATTTGATAAGGCCAACTCGATAAGATTATGATAGAAGCAGTTGGTTTGTAATTATTGGTTAGTATTTGGCAAGGTGTGACGCAGTAAACATGGTCGACTTTTCCATGATGAACACTACTGTGAAGTATCTGATGCTATTCTTCAACCTTCTCTTCGTGGTGAGTACTGAATAATATATTTTAAACGAGAGACACGTTGTGCAATTTAAATATAATTACCTACAAAGTGGTCGCGTGTCTCTCTCTATAACCATATTATTATTGCAACAGTTATTTCGTTGATGAGTTTTATTACGTTCAATATAAAGTATTGATGAATGACACGGGGGAAGGCATAATGATCAAAAAATAATCATTTTATCTGTGCTTACGCATCCCGAGAACAAGATAAGCTTGATTGTTAATTGCTTATCACACATTTATGTACTAAATTAATACCTACTGCATTAACAACCTTTCAGATTACAGGAATCATTTTCATCTCAGTGGGTGCGACAGTCCAGGCTCAATATGAACCTTATACCCATTTCCTGGATACTCCATATGATTCAATACCCGCATTCTTGATTGCCATCGGTATTCTCATATTCCTCATCTCGTTATTCGGATGTTATGGGGCTGTAAAAGAAAATTACATGATGATACTCGGAGTATAGTCAATAAACGATATATTTTTGAATGGACAATTTATAAATCACACAGTCATATTTTAGTTCTCTATATTGATGATCGTAATGTTTATTTTGGAATTGTCCGCTGGTATAAGTGGATATGTCCTTAGGGATCGCACTACATCGTTCATGACTAAAAGTATGTTGACTTCTTTGAATCAATACACCCAAAAAGAAGATGTGGCAATATTGTGGGATGATATTCAATCGGAGGTTTGATAATTTGTGTACTAAATTATATTATTTTCCACACTACAGTTTCAATTTGACAATTTTCTATTCTGTATTGAAATTCTCAGGTCTATCTTGTCACAAATAAAAATTTCACTTGCAAATTAATTACCTAAAAGTTCAATGCTGATTACTGAAAATCAAATTTAATAAAAACTTTTAAATCAAATCTATACATTGCTAAAAAATACTATTATTTTATCTTCAAAATATTTATATCGTTAATTACACATAACATATAGAATCTAATCCATAATTATCTTGTTTATTTTAAATAATTGTAAACAATTAATGTTGGTTTTCAGTAACTAACTAATTATCTTATTATTGTTTTTTTCATTATACAATACATGACTACACCCTTCTCTAATTTTAATCTAAATTGTCTCATACATTATGTTTTATTTTAAAGTTTGAGTGTTGCGGTGTGGAAAAATACGAAGACTGGAAGACGCTATTAGATAATAATACCTTGCCAATATCTTGCTGTAAAGTAAATCCTGGAACTATTGGTAATTTCGTATGTGATAACGATACAGAAACCAAATATCCTATCGGTTGTGCAGCCAGTCTGATCAAATTTGTAAAATCTCATGCAGCTAGTTTGGGAGCAACTGGTATATGTATAAGTATTATACAGGTAAAAAACATTTATAACTTATATTTACTTTTTTTTTTAATCTTAAATCATCATATAGAAAATATAATTTCACATTTAAATATGTATATAATTTTTCAGTTCATTGGGATCTTATTTTCATGCCAGATGGCTAGAAGGACGAAGTATGAGGTGCAGTGAAACATAATGTAGAAGAAAATTCAATCACTAACATACGTTAATGTAATTTGTAATAAAAAAATTCACAAGCAATTAACGTTTTCATTGAAATTTTAATATATAATAATTATTATCTTCACACATCACACAGATAGTAATTTTACAAACCACAATACTGATGAATAGAGATCGACTAGGATAGGCAGGTAAAATGAGAACTTCTGGGGTACAACCTCATCAAAAATCACTAAAAACTTAAATATAAAAATAACAAATGAGTAAATGACAAACCTTGACACTTATAAATTTAGAATATTTGTAAAATTTAAGTATTTCTTCATTGTAAAGTAAATATGAGATTTTCAAAGATAGGTTACTGCAGCAATGTAGTCAGCACTCAATGAGTTTTTGTTTCATATTTGGTTGGATTGTAATATGGCGAAGATATGTGTGATGCTGATGTTTTTTCGATTTTAAATGTAATCCAACGAATTGGTCGTAATAAAATCAATTAAAAATTGCACTAATAAAGAGTACAGTAAATTATTAGTATTTGGACATATTTTAATATGTTATGTATCAATAATAATAAGTTCTAAAGCACGATATTCGGGTAAACCCAAAGAAAACCAAAAAAATTATAAATTATGAAAAAATGCAATATTATACATGCAGCATAAAAAAATTAAAATAGTATGGCAACACAAACAATAGCTTGTTTGACATTTCGTTTGACAGTTTGGAAACAGTATACACCGCACCAAACATGAGTAAGAATGATCGGCCAGAACCACCCCGAAAAAAGTATCGGAGGGAAGAGAGAGATTCTTCAGTGTCTGCAGATGAAGACACCAATTACAAACCATACGTTCCTGTGAAAGAACGAAAACGACAACAACTTTTGAGGTTGGGTGCCATCGGGCAAGGACTCGGGCCTCCTTTGGCCTCTGCAGCAGGAACCACCAACAATGCCAGAGGGTCAGGATCGCCTAATCATTCCGACGATCAGCGGACTGACTCAGATTATGACAATGACGGCGAAGGTATTTTTATATGCATCCCACATAAACACGATTAATCACGTATATTTAAAACGCCATAACATCTTAACAGATTCAAGAGAAGAATGGGGTCGCCGAAACAATGTCAGTTTATTAGATCAGCACACGGAATTAAAAAGATTGGCTGAAGCTAAGAAAATAAGCGCCGCAGAAAAACAGAGAAGAGAAGAACAAAAAATTTTAGAAAGCGTAGCTGAACGAACTGCTTTGATGGGCGTCGCAGAATTAGCAAAGGGTATTGTTATTTAAATGTACATTTTAAATTTTGAGAAAATATTACATGTTATAATTTATAGGTATACAGTATGAGGATCCTATAAAAACTTCTTGGAAACCACCACACTGTATATTGGCACAGTCACCCTTAGTTCATGAAAAAATGAGACAGAACCTAAGGATTTTAGTTGAAGGTGATGATGTACCTCCACCCATTAATACCTTTCTTCATATGAAATTTCCAAAAGGTAATCATAGTTCATTCATGAAAATTTTGCTGAATGTTTTTCTCTAATAGATATTTTCTAAGGTATTCTAAATGGATTAGAAGAAAAGGGAATTAAAAATCCTACACCCATTCAAGTACAAGGAATCCCTACTGTTTTATCAGGTCGAGATATGATTGGGATTGCATTCACAGGATCAGGAAAAACTTTAGTTTTTGTTTTGCCCATCGTAATGTTTTGTTTAGAACAAGAAATTATGATGCCATTTATTAAGTAAGTATCCACTTATATTAATTCCAAAAACATATATATTAAATTAACATATGATGAATTTGTAGAAATGAGGGTCCTTACGGTTTGATTATTTGCCCATCAAGAGAATTAGCAAAACAAACATTTGATATTATCCAACACTATACTCAAAATTTAAGAAATTGTGGTCATCCTGAAATTCGCACTTGTTTAGCAATAGGAGGTAAATAAATAACTTAACAATCTTAAGCAATTTGATGATCATTTCACATAATTTTCAGGAATTCCTGTGTCCGAATGCATGGAAGTTATACAAAGAGGTGTCCATATTATGGTTGCAACTCCAGGTAGATTAATGGATATGTTAGATAAAAAAATGGTGAGTTTTCACTTTGCAATTACATATGTATTGTAAATAAGATAAGTTTGAACATTTTTATTTAATAGGTTCGTCTGAATGTTTGTCGATATCTGTGCATGGACGAAGCCGATAGAATGATTGATATGGGATTTGAAGAAGATGTTCGAACAATATTCTCTTATTTTCGAGGTCAAAGACAAACTTTACTCTTCAGTGCAACTATGCCAAAGAAAATTCAAAATTTTGCTAGGTATTGCCATTTCAATATGTAATTATAAGCCCTTGAGAAAAAACTATTTACATTTTTTTTTTTAAATTAGGTCGGCATTGGTAAAGCCTGTAACCATTAATGTAGGAAGAGCTGGAGCTGCATCTTTGAATGTTAAGCAAGAAGTTGAAGCAGTTCGGGCCGAAGCTCGCACTGTACATCTTTTGAGATGTTTACAGAAAACACCTCCACCAGTTTTGATATTTGCGGAGAGAAAACAAGATGTTGATGCAATTCACGAGTATCTTTTACTCAAAGGTAAATTATTTTAATATGTACTACATAATTAAAACTCTTTATTAGCGATGAAAATATTTAACTATCCGTCTACAAAAGTAAATTCATTATTATGTTATTACAATTAAAAATGTATATTTATAGGTGTTGAAGCTGTAGCGATTCATGGTGGTAAAGATCAGGAAGAGAGAAGTCGATCTGTGGAAGCATTTAGAAAAGGTCAAAAAGATGTCCTCGTTGCAACAGATGTCGCATCTAAAGGTTTGTTACTAATTTATATGTATTCGGTCCCATTTATTAAAATATTCTAAAATTACAGGTTTGGATTTTGCGGACGTTCAACATGTCATTAACTATGACATGCCAGGAGATGTGGAAAATTATGTACATAGAATAGGTAGAACGGGTCGAGCTGCCGGTAGAAGAGGAACGGCCACAACACTTGTCAGTCGAGCCACAGATGAAAGTGTTTTACGTGATCTCGCTCACTTACTCAAAGAAGCCAAACAAAAGGTAACCAACTATATATTTCAAAGTTTAATCCAGTGAGTATGTTATTTTTATTAATTACTATATTTTTATCAAAAGGTACCAGATTTTCTTCTGGATCTTATCAACGATCCGGAAACATATACAGCTCCAACAGAAGATCCAGATTCACAAGGTTGCTCTTATTGTGGAGGTCTGGGACATAGAATTACAGGTGAGCATATAAATAGTCAAAATTATTTGATCCCATTTTTTATTTTGATATAAAAGTATAAAACTGTATTATAAATAAAATATATTTTATATTGAATATAATACCCTGAAATAATATAACATCACTTACTATAATCAATTTCACTTTACAGATTGTCCTAAATTAGAAGCAGTACAGAGTAAACAAGCTTCAAATATTGGTCGAAGAGATTATTTATCAAACACAGCCGCAGATTATTAATTTAAAAGATATTAATTACAGATCACTTTGTTTTATATTTATAAAGACAAGTTTTGTTCGCACAATAGTTACAGTCTTATCAAAAATATACTTAACATTTTTTTGTATAAAATTTTTAACGTACATATAATTTTTATAAAATATAATTCATCATCATATTATAAATAATTTTGTTAAAATAAAGTGTATAAATATTTCAATTTTCAAAAATAATTCTGTTATAATAAAACAAATGTAAACAAGAGTACAAAAATATTAAAATGCTGACAACAAAATAGATTTTTTTTTTACATAAGTTTGTTAAATTTTTTGTATGTTATATTAAAAATATGTCATCAACTACTCAATCTTAGTTCAACTGAATAAATTATTGAATATTTAATAAAAAAATGTTGATTGGTTCAGTTCAGAACAAAAAGTTCCAAAATAAGCTTTACAAACTAACATTTATTTTACTTTTTTGCTCTTAGGCTCATCTTTAAAAGTAAATGTTCCCCCAAAAATTAGAAATGCACTGACCAAATGGGCGAAGGTGAATTCACTGTTGAAAATAATAACTGATAATATGATAGAGATAAATTTTCTTACGTTCAAAATGATAGTAACCATTAAAGACGAATGGGTAGCGGCAAATCTGCTCACATTAGTTATACAAAAGTATTGAGCCACACAAGACATTGCCAGTAAAATTAACGGCGGGAAGGGAGAATCCGAGGCCATCAGCTGGTCGAATGCATCGGCTATTGTATCAATAGCAAATAGGAAAAAAGGCAATGGGACAATGTGACTTAGAAATACAACTTTTTTAAAGGGTATATTTTTTTCTTTGTACAGTTTTTCTTGCGCAAGACCCGTAAGCGCTCCCAAGAACAGAGCGGCCACCAGATACAGCAACCCCACAACCTGGTTCCAGACCTCGTAGTCAGTCTCCTCCTCCAGCAAGGTCAAGGCACTACAAAGCCCCGCCCCCACAGTCAGCAAGGCCACGGCCACCTTGTTCCTCAGGGAGTAGCGCCGTCCCATGAAGAGCGTGTTCACAGCGGCACTGGCCACCACGGAGCAGCTCTTGATCAGAGTGTGCACGGTCACGCTCAAGCCACGCCCATAAGCCAGGTTAGTCAGGAAGCTGGACCACCAGAACAACAGGATTGGAGGGGCGCACGATGGGAGCAGGTGTACGGGGGGGAGCAGGTCCTGGGGACTCTTGGGCCTCTCAGCGCTGTGCTTGTACAAGGACAACATGGCCACTGTCAAGAACTGGCTGAAGGTGATCAAGGTTCCTAGCGAGGCTCTGTTACTGTTCTCCTGATCCACACTCTTCAGCAAGGCCTCCAGCAAGAGCATGCTGCAGCAGCACCAGCCGATCGCCGCGATGGCCATCCCCGCGTCTCCTGCTACTCCTGTTATAATATATCTATGTGCTACTCCTTCCCTCAGCCTTCATGTAATAATAATATTGACAATATATTTCATTGTTTTGTATACTTACATGACATTTCTCTGGCCATAAATTGCAATTGCCATTGTAAAAAAATTTTCATCTGATTCACTCGGTCACTCTTCAGAACATATAAGAACAAATTTCAAAATATTATAACGTGAGATTAAATAACAGTCCCATGGAAAATATTCAGAACTTTTTATCCCGTATTTATCAGTTTATTTATTTGATATTAATACCCTTTTCACATATAGCAAGCCAGTCTGTCAAATTTGTATTTATATGTCTATGGTCAAATTTGACATTTAGCGTTGTTTGTACATTATTATGAAAAAATGACTACCGAAGACAGGCTGAAGTCTATCGTTTTGCTTGAAAAACATGTTGAATCGACAAAAAAGGAATTACAATCGATTTTGAATACATTGCAGTGGGACGACAATGTAATTAAAAAAAAGGTTCGATACTTATTTCCATACGTAAATATTCGTCGAGAATATTTTTTTAATCCACCCATTATAGTTTTTGAACACAAAGCAATGTCCTTTTGATCGGTCTCATACTGTTTTGGAGAATAATTTTGAATATCACAAATCAATTTGTTCCCTGCGATCTGAAGGTTATTTGAAAGATGAACAACTTTTACCAGATAATATTTATGTGACAGGCCAACTTGGTAAATTTTAAAACTTTTCAAACTTTACTTTTAATTACACACCCCTATAGATAAAGACTGAATTAATCCATTCTAGATATCCCGAGCAAAAAGAACTATCCTCAAAGCTATGATCGGCTCATATCTACATATACCACAAATGAAAAATTAGAAATGTATAATCTCTCTGTGTCTAAGAATTCACCAATCAATGCAAATGATACAAGATTCATGTGAGTATTTCCCAATAAATTACAAGTTCGTGCTATTTCCAACAACAAATTAATTATTTTATGAAATCACAAATTTTTTAGCCAACACACACAAAATGACTATTTGAGCAGTTCCAAATCTGAATTAGATGAGTTAGCATTTAATAGGGACTTAAAACGAAGAAGAATCAAATACAAAGTGTCTAATAAGCATCCAAGATATACAGAAACTCTAAGAGAAATTATACAAGAACATGTGTGTTTTTTTTTTATCCAATTTAAATTATGTATGTATTCTATGGTTATATAATTTTGTTCATTTTTGTCACAGATGAAGTTGTTGGATCCTCCTGAAAACACGAAAAAAGATGATTCAAAACAAAGAGTTGATCAAAAACCGCACCGAAGAAAAGCCAATTTTAAATAAAAAAAAGCATATATGTATGGTGTATAAAAAATATATTTATTTTATTCCTATTATTTGATGTCAATTTTCATATAATCCAGGATTTAAATAACAGTGTTTGTTAAATCCCCAGTTTTCAACGGAAGAAGTTTGTAATGTTTTCTGTTGTAAGTTGATATTTTGTAAATACTGATCCACTAATTTAAATAAGTCTTCGACATGAGTATTGTACGAGTGTTTCATGAACACTTCACAAAGAGACAGTATATACCAAGAACCCAAATATATATCTCTGTGTGATGTGAATCCTGAAATATACAAAAGCCATTAAAATATTTTAATTTGATTGTGTCTTGTTAAATAATAACCTGGTACTGTGGAATGTGCAATCAACATGTCGGAAAATGTTCTCATCTGATATTGATCTGACCGTCCATCGGTTTTGGTCCTGTTATATTCTATTATGTTAGACTCGGACTTGTATCCATAATCAAACTTGTCACCGCTGAAATTACATTTAAAGTAATATGAAGAATCACTATCTTTAAGGATGCAGTTATTACTATCACCACAAAAAAAAAACTGATTAGTATAACATTTGCATGCGGCGTGAATGCAAAAAGGGTTTTTCAATAATAGCTACATTCAAATATCTGTGTTAAAATGACAAAAAAGCAAATCAACCGGTTATGACTCAAATAATAAAGTAATACTACACATACAAGATAAAGTTAGTTATTTTATGGTGTCTGATAATAATAAGAGATTACCGGCATAGTTGAAATATGAATATTTTGGGAATATTATGCAAGGGTGGACAGTTTTTGTTGTTGAACATTTCCAATACTTTTACACAGTCAATAATCCCTCCGTCTTTACATCTTATATAAGTTTCACGATTTTGGAATCTACCGTGACTGGCAAAAACAAAGAATACACAATCTGTCTGGTTGAGTTCATCTGAGTTTGCAAATTTTTGCAAAGATTCTTCCATATCCTGTAAACATTTATTAGTAAGTTATAATTGTAAGCAATTAACCAACATGCAGAATCTTACTTTTTTCGGTAAATCATTATATATTATGGTTTTATGGAATCCTATTTGTAGAAATAGTTCCTCCAAATTTTTCTGATCATTGAGTGCTCCGTCGCGAGGTTCTTCAATATTATTGTCGAACTGGATATTATTTATCATGAAGAAAATGCCTCTTCTTCTAGATTTCATACTATAACATGGAATATCCGGATGCATGCTTTTTCCGAATAATTTGGCTTTTATCACTTTTATAGGTTTAGGATTGTTTGATATAATATTTCCTGTATTTATAGATATTGTGCTTGCTATATTTGTGGCTGAGGAACTGGACGGTATGGCTAAAATTAATATGAATTAATGTAATCTTAATGAAAATTGTTTTTTTTTTTTACCTGGAATTTGATTGTTCGATTTTTTCTTGGGTACATTTTTAAGACTAATAAATTCGGGTTTTGAATTAAGTGCATGTGAAGGTGATAAAATTCGCACTAAATCCCAATGACCAGTCTCATATAGTGACTCAACTAGCTTATCAAAGGCTTCCGGCCCTCTTCTAGTAATATCCATATAAAGTTTACACTTTCGGGATGAATTATCTTTACTACTATCCTGTAAATGCATTAGAACTGAGTTAAACTATTTGCATGAGAGGAAAGTTTTAAAATTTAACATTAAATAACGGACTATAGCAGTTACCATATAATCAGCAATCATTTCCTTAGAGAATACATTTTTTTCATAAAGCAGTGGCACCAAAATATCTATCTTGGTCATATCCACTAAGGATGTGAAATTCCTCTCAATCAGGTCCCTGTGTCTTTGCTCCATTGCACTATCTATTGTTCCGCCACTTATTCATCCTAGCTGATGTTGACAGCTTTTCTTGTGTTGCCATATCATAAAACTTATGTATGTAATATTTTTCAATTGACATTTTGACAAAATAATGTTTCTTTATTCGAAACAAAACATGGTTATTATTTTGGTATTATTAGCACAGTGATCATGTGTATTTTTAAATTTTAAATTAACAACAATAGTATTTCGATTATGGGATAACTTAAAACAATGAAACACAAAAGCTTTTAAAGCATCATAAAAAAAACTTTAATGTACAATAATTCTTAAAAAAAAAACAAAAGTGCACATCAGATTTAAATAAAAAGTATTTGATAATCTCCATTTATAAATTAATAGTAAATTTGTCCAAAAATCAAACATTAACTGGCATACACTATAAGTTTTAAACACAGCAGTCTCAATAAGAAGCATTACTCGCAATTAATATTTTTGATACATGGGTAAACTTTTCCAAAAAGATATCAGCAAATCGGGCAAGTAATAAAAGTGTAGATTTTCCCTGTTTCAAGAACTTGTACACAATACATGTATGATAGCAATAATAATGCACATTGTTCAAAATGATAAAAATCAAATATACAAACTTAAGATACTTAATATTATATTATCTCAAATTTACAAGCGCAAACACCATCTTTCACATATTCAAACGGTTTAGAATTCCTCCAAACTATTGAACAGGGCAATATACAGACTTTGAAATTGTACAAAATAATAATTATTGTTTATAATTTATTTATTGCATAATTTCTTAATCCTAGTACTATATTAAATCACATTTTATGACACATAATAGATTCCATTTAAAGTTAATGGTCCCAATAAATAAAATAAAATAAAATATGCTTGTACAAGTTTGGTAATGGTGGACTAGAAAAATGCAGGAGTTTTGATTAATCTACTTGAAATCATTTGAAAATTAAACATTTATGTCACATTCTATCTGATCTATATTACGTTTGATGATAATGGAAAGATTTGAGGTGAGCTTAAATATTATGTATATAATTGAAAACATTTTCTTATAAAAAATACATAAAACTAAACCATATGAAACATATTTGCCTCAGTTTTTAGATAAAATTAAAACAATCACAACATTAGAATAACTTGACAAGGCAAGAAAAAATGTTTAACTTGAATTTTACATTCAATATCAAAAGAATTTTTTTTTTATTAGAATGAAAATTGATAAAATACATAATCACAAGGTTTTTTATGAGCAACCATCATCATTTTTATAATGTGAATTAACAACTAAAAATAACTACCTATCTAACTACATATCTCAAATTATAACTATGCGACTTAGATTTTATTATTAATTAGTAATAACTAATTGGCAAGAAATGTTTTATTGATAGTTTCGAATAAACAAAAAACATTGAATACAATAAATCTATTTATGGGGTCTAATTTTGTTAATAATCAACATACTTTTTAGAGGGCTAAATTCAATTTTATTTACAAAACATTATAACACATTAATTTAGATCGAAATGTGTACTGGAAGACTACTTCCTAAATAAAATAATAACTACATATTTTTGACCAATTTATATAAAGCCCTCTGTGAGTAATAAAAATGATGATTATCCACGAAACACATTAAATCACTGTGGAAGATATTAATGTCTAAAAGAACAAAATAAATAGTACAATTAATTAAAGTCCGAAGCTAATGTAAAAAGAGAAGCTCAGATTCTATTATGTACGTTCAATCAAAAATAAATTATGAACCAAGTCACTGTACTGCTTAATATTAAAGAGATCATTCACTCCCGCAATATGCGAGGTTTAAGTTGATATTACGACATATTGTGCATTCATGGAGTAGTCTCCGACTCCTCCCGCGGTGCAGTAGTGGAATTTTTTTCTAATTGTAAATATTCTTGATATGCTTCATTAATTGACACCTTCTTGAAAAGTATGTCAGATCCTCTGTAAGTGTAATGACTTTCGTCTAAATTATACCTTAATCCAAGCACAATACTTAATGCTGAAGCATCATAACTGTGACATCCAGAATATCTATATTGAGGTTTCTTATCAAAACGGCAACCATCAGATTGAGCACCTAAAACAAACACTTATTTAATATTGCTTTCATACATAATAGAAAATATATTAAAATCAGTATTATTACATACCAATAGGAAATATGCAATCCTGCGTCAACGCACACTGCACCCACGGCATCATAATGTGATTGGTGATTGACAATGACTTAATAATTACTAAATGAACAACTTCAACCATCGGTAAAAATAGAAAATTGTCTGCGTATGTATGAAAATATTCAAACATTTTAGGATGCGTCAAGGAAGATACTGCCGGTCGGGTCGGCCACGCTATTATACCGACTCCGTCCAGAGCGGCATTGTAAAGATCGGCTATTTTGTTTGTTTCGCCAATAAAGCGGTGATCTGATTCAATAAACACTATTGCACCCACTTTGGTGAGAGCATCCTAAAAATATACGAAATTCAATTAAAATTAAAGTTTTGAAACATTTTCATTGAAGTTAATGGCAAGTTCTTAAAAGTCTCAAGTGTTTGAATATTTTTTAATACCTGTATGATCAATGGCCGAAACGCATGTAATCTTTCTTCAGAAATGTGTGACGGAAACATTTCTAGGTCGAAATTTACTATCATGCATTTTGAACTATTGCAATTTAAATTAGTCTGTAAATGAAAAACAAAACACATATTTCAATATTCTAGTGAAGGCTGTTAAATAGTTTAATATGACTCACCAAAGAGGATGACTTTTTCTTCCCTCCTACATCATAAAGAATGAGCGTATGATTAGGTAACTTTGAAGCAATATTTCTTATTAAGCCTGCAGCTTGAAAATGTTGACCGTCCAAAATGTAGCTCACTATAGCCGGAACTGAAGTATTGTGCCAATCCTCTTCGACAGGCCGGTTTCCCAAGCCGAGCACATGAATATATTTGTCATCGGCAGTAAATTTTTTCTCTTCGGTGTGCTTAAGGTTTTGCTGTAAACACCAGAGTAATCAGATTGAGATGGTAAAGTTAAGACATAGAGGTATAAAGTTATACTGAATAGTCATTACCCGCAGAGCCGTGAACCTGTGGCTGGTGGCGGCCATCAGCGGCAGAGGGCCGAGCAGAGCCCCCTGTTGCCTGCCGCCCTGTAGTAGTACTAACCCGGCCACACAGACACACACCACACAGACGCACCACCGCAAGCACCTCATGCTGCCCTGCTCCTCCTGTCCGCCCTCTCCCCTGTCTCCCCTCTCACCCTTGCTCCTCCTGTCTCCTCCCTTCCTCCCTGCCGCCCTTCCTCACCAATACTAATAATCCTTCAGCAGTAAAGTGCACTTCCACCAGTTCCACCGCATTGCATCGACTCTTCAAAGTGACACTGACACTTCAACTATGTATGTTGTGCTGATTGCTGTTCAATTTACATCATTTTTTTTTTGATGATTTATCGGTGTTGATTTGATTTTCGGTATGCGTGACTGACAAAATGACGATGTTGATAAGAAAAATTGCTGAAAAAAAATTTTACGTATAATTTATAAAAAAATAGTCAATAAAATATACATATTATGTATTTTAAAATTTCAATTAAAATATATAAAAAGTTAAAACTGATTTAAAAATACAAATAGCAGAATTCCAATGTGAATAAATATATAGCGTGATAGTAGTGTAGTGTAGTCAGTGCGTGTGGTGGTGTTGTGGTATTGTGGAGCACGAGCACCAGGAGTCAGGGAGAGAGTGAGGAGACCAGCAGCAGCACCATGATGTCCAGAGGCAGGAGTTGTCGTTGGAGACAGGTTGGTTATCGATATGCTTCAGTGATCCAGTAGCTAATCATTATTGCCTACTATTTACTTCATTATCACAAATGAATAACGCGTCGAAAGAACTCGTCATAGTGCGTCATGTCAATTAATAAACATCTTTCAATTATTTGTTATCACAATTATTATATTAACACCTCTTAATAATAAATATTGTAACATCACTAAATTGCGTTCCACTTACTAATGTCTAATTATAACACTCGGACTATTTAGAATATGTATAGGTTATGTAAATTTTATTTAGATTTTTTTTTACATACCGTTCCAGTAATTTAAATGTATTCTGTACTGTTTAATTAGAATAACGCGTCAAACTTTCGATCGAGGTAGAATAAATGTAGACTTTGCATATCCTAAAATGTAAATTTATTTTTTTACAGCACACAAATTCGAAGGGAAATGATCATGCACAATTTCTTCAAAGAATCAGAAAATCGCTCTATTATGCGGAGATGCCTTCCTTGCCTAGACTGAGTCTTCCTCTTAGTGGTAAAATTTACAATTTTCTCCTAATTGTACCATTACTTACATTGTTATTTATTTTTTGTTTTAGAATTATCTTCAGAAACTTTTTCCGAAGCACAAAAAGGCAGATCCCTGAAACGTTTGTATATTGAAGATGCTGCTGAATTTTCAAAAAATGCTTGTGTATCACCGTGCTCCCTGGTTTTGGCTCTACTTTATTTGGAACGTTTGAAGGCAGACAATCCCGACTATGTGAAACGAATTGCACCCTCAGATTTGTTTTATGTTTCATTGGTAGGTTGAAAATTTTAGTAGAAACAGATGAGTGCATTTTATCCTTCAATTCAATTTATATGAATTATTATTGAGTACCCCAGGAACATTCATATTAAATTTTCTCACAACATTGAGAATTTTATTGATACAAAATTAGAAGGATGAATTCAACAAGGTGTCATGTGTTTTAATTTTTTTTTTAACAATGTTCACCACACCGCTTATATTTCTCGTCCAAACGCAACACTTATATCGAGGATCCATTTTCTAATAAAATTCAAATGTCTACAAATTATATGTTGTATTTCAGATGGTTTCTAGTAAGTTCTTGCAAGATGGTGGTGAAGATGATGAAGTAATTTCGAGTGAATGGGCTGAGTCGGCTGGTGTCCCCACTGATATAATAATCAAATTAGAACGAGACTTTTTAAAGGCTATAGTGAGTAATCACATGAAATCAACCTAAAATCAGGTGTTTATATAATTTTGTATTTTCAGGATTGGAGAGTTTTCGTATCAGAAAATGATTTCTTAAAACGGTTAGCGCAATTGGAAAGTGATGTGGCTCTGAAACAAGCAAAATCGAGAGGGTGGTTTACTTATACGGATTTAGCAAATGTATTTCTGACGATTGAAAGTGTTCAACTTTTGAAATGTTTAGTGACCGTTTATCTTGCACTGTCTATTAGTTACATTGCAAGTATTAGCACATTGATGATTTCATCAGTTATTGTTAGAGAAAGCGCCTTGTCCATGTCTAAATCATTGACTCCGATGCATGCCGATACTTCCAATAAATCATTGATGAGTGATAATTTAAATTCAACTACACATGTGGATATTGATATAATTACGTATAACCCCTTCCAAAGTGACGATCGAATTCCTGAACCCAATCGTACCGGACAATATTTAGTACCTGAATATTATACAAATCAAATATTTTTTAACTATAGACATACTTTATTAGATAGCCTTTACCGGTACGCCGGAAGATGGAAATACTTTAATAATCATGAAGAATCTGGTCAGACCGAATTTGATGATGAATATATTATCAGAGATGTATTTTCTGACTGTAGTTGTAATAATAAAGCACATCTATTTCCAGTTTTTACTGACCCAGTTACATTGTTGAGTACATGTTAACATTTTATAACTGTGTGAACTTTTAATAAAATATTTTTTTAAAACTTGTTGTTTCACTAATATAATACCATAGTGTATTTTAATTGCTATCAGAAATATATAATACTTCAAATTAAATGTGGGATTTTAATCCTCCAGAATTATGATAAAATGATGGTTATTGTAAAACACAAATTATTAATATACTTAGTTTTTATTCATGTCTACCACAAAACTAAAATGATGCAACATATAAAAACGGAAGAAACATACATAACAAATCTCTCGAGTTTACCATAAATGGTAAAATATAAAAAAAAATCAAAAACATTGAATATGTAAATAAAATATACATATTACTAATGAAGCAGTGGGAATGTGGGTTATCTCTAATATTAACCAATTTAATGAGGGACAAATTACAGCAACAACAGCATAAATTGTACTTCATAGTAAAACAATATGAGTCAAATTTATAACAGATAAAATATTGTATTTACAAATATGTATATGTAATATAATTGAATTTGCAATGGATAGAAAATTTAAACATTTCAAAGTTATCAACAAGAGGTAAATATTTTATATGTAATAAGTATGAATTAAAGTCTCAATTAGTCTTCATAATAAACTTTAAAGAAAAGGGAATAAGTTTTTTAATAACAATTTTTTTTGTTTTTTTTTTTTTTAATTTAAAGTAGGAGAAAAATGCAGAAATAATACCTAATGTATTATTTATAATATTCTAGCTAGTTAATTAAAATATATATATTTGAAAATAATATATACATATGTGTAGCTACCAATTAGATTTTCTTGTTTTTGTATATTTCATCAATAGAAAAATATCATTGATTTTAAATGCAATATTTTTTATTATTTTTCTTTATCAGGTTCCTGTGTGTTAGCGGCCACTACTGCAGTTGTCTTGACAGCAGGCTTGGGTTCATCTTTCATAAACAGTAACGGTAGCATGCCCAAGAGACATCCTAGTGTGATTCCAAACACGCGACCCTGGACATTAAGAATTATTAAGGATTATCTTAGATTGAAATTTATAAAAATTATGTCTTCTCGTTACCAGATTTGAAGCTCTTCTACTTATGGGCATATCTAGCTGCATCGGACTCAGTTTGGGCGGCTCAAATCCTATTCTTGCAGCGAACCGTTCCACATAATAGGCCGAACCAATACCGATAACATCACTAAAAGTATTTCCTAATGCCGCAGCCGCCATGGTCGATAAACAAATGTACGCTCCGAGCATATGATCAATGTAATCTCCCTGAAGTTTATAAATATTATTAACTGACATAAAAATCCACATTAATAAAAATACTTACGGCGACGATCATAATGAAATTATCCAAAAATCCAAAACCAATGAAGGGTATGGAGTTTGCTATCATTACTAAAATGAAAATTGAGTATATTAACCATTTTGACCCTAATGATTTTAAGACGAATATACGTTTAGAAAAACTTACGATGAAACAAGTCTCTAGTTGAAGGAGGAGGGACAGTTTCAGCTGAAAAAATAGAATGAAATATTCAATATGAATTCAACTTAGACAAATTATGTGACTTTAGTAAGTAATCTCAAGGCAGCTGACCATATTTTTTCTTCAACCAGTCCTCAGGCACCGGGCAGAAGGTTCCCGTGGGGTCGACGTCCCCGAGTTTGGGCACTTTGCTCGGTCTACCGAACTTGCTTCTCCAACGATGAGCTGCCAACTGCCCTACAACAAAAGCAGTATTGAGCATGTACCAACAAGCAGCTGTCAGTCCCTCAAGCGCGGCCCTCACCCTCATACTCGTCCTTGATCTTCCTGGACTCGTACTCCTGCAGCGCATCCAGGAGCAGCTTCCTCTCGTCATCGTTAAGCCTCAAGGCCAGCTCCTGCGCCTGCCTGGCCGTGAGCCTCAGCGAAGTGTCCTGTTGGTCCTCGGAGTCCCTGTCCTGGTCACGGTCCCTGTCCCCACCGGCCCTGGAGAGCAGCCACCTCCTGGGCGGAGGGGCCCTGGTGGTGGTGGCCCTGTGTACTCCGCAAGCTGGTCCGGCCCTGGTCAAGGTCCTCAGAGCGCAGAGTCCCCCAGCAGTCCTGCACACGGCCGCCCTCATCCCTCTCCTCTGTCCTCGCTCTTCTGTCTCCTGTCTTCTCTCCTCTTCATCCACCCGCAGCTGTCACTCGGTCCCGCAGTCTCGCTACTTTGTTCTCACACTCGTACGATATTTTTCAATGTGCCATTTGTTACAGTTGGAGTATTGTATTCATTAGTCATTTTGTAAATTCAAATAGAAAGTGTTGAAATAAAAAATAAATAAGAGAAGATCCCTGAGGATATGTACACATATTTGTATGCAGAGCGCATGGTGGAGATCTGGCAACACTGAACTTGTTGGGGACTCTTGACTTATCCTGTGTATGGTGACACCGGTGTTGTGTTGTACTGACTACCGAGTACTGTTTACTGTTTACAAGCAGATAGTAATCATGGTTTGGTAGCGAGAATCAGTAAGGAGTCAGTGGACAGAAGTCACCAGTCATCATCATCATGGGAGGCACCAGAGTAGTACAGGTGACCAACATCGCGCCACAGGCCACCAAGGACCAGATGCAGGCGCTGTTCGGCTTCCTGGGCAAGGTAATATGTCTCCTCTAACTATTAATGTTCGTTCTGTTGTCACTGTTAACTTTGTTCTCTCATTTTCCAGGTCGACGACATCAGACTGTACCCGACAGTACGCGATGTGTCTTGCCCGGTGCAGTCCAGGATCTGCTACGTCAAGTACTACGACACTTGTACGGTGGGCGTGGCTCAGCACATGACTAACACTGTGTTCATAGACAGGGCATTGATTGTGATTCCTGTCCAGTCCGGTGAAATCCCAGATGAACATAGAGCCTTGGAAATGTCCAGTAATGGTACTCTCGTTCCTGGTCTGAATCCCACTGAACCCAGACTTCCGCCGGATGTAGTGAATACTCTGGAAGGGGTTCCTCCCAACCAAGTAATAGATATACAAGTTTATACATATGTACAATGCAGCCTCTAATAAATTTATTTTTATTCCATAGGTGATTCAAACACATGATGCTAGACTGACTAATGGTGGACTTCCTGGCTACCCACCCCTTCCTGCAGCATATGATTCTCGCAAGATTGAGGAGATTCGGCGAACTGTGTTGGTTGTCGATTTAGATGAAAGTATCACCAGTCATGAATTAATCGACTTGTTCAGTTCCGCCGGACAAGTCAAATATCTAAGATTCTGCGAAAGAGATTCTGACAAATTACGATATGCCTTGATTGAGTTTTCTGAACAGGACAGTGTTATCAAAGCTCTCAAATTTAATGGAAACGAACTAAACGGACATCTGATTAAAGTTAATACTTTTTCACCCATAATAATAAATCAATATAGAATCATTTTATTTATGCAATTTTCTTTTATAGGTACATCATGCTACACAAGCCATTTCAAAACCTCAAACTAAAAGTAATGAAGCGGCTCAAAGAGAAATCGAAGAAGCCATGTGTCGTGTCAAAGAAGCACAAAATTTAATATCTGCCGCTATTGATCCTGTAATCGGTCTACTTTCTAAAGATAAAAGAAGGTACTCAACTTAAGAATATTCATCAAATATATTTTATCAAAAAAATAATATTTTAAATTATTTTAGATCTCGGTCTAGATCCCGTTCTAGAAGAAGGTCGAGGTCACGTCAAAGATCTAGACGTTCCAGATCTAGATCTAGACACAGAAGAAGATCACGGTCCCGATCGAGGAGACGACGTCACCATTCCAGGTAAATTTTGTAATGATTTAAAAATGAATGCACAGGAATGTGTACTGGTACATATATGCATTTACTACTGCTTTGGCCGTTGCAATCAGAACGCGTCCATTCAACAACCGCAACAATTCAAATACACTATACAAATTTTATTTATAATAATATATTTTAGACATCATGCAATGTTAACTTTTATATAGTTTTCACATTGAGTTATGAAATCACATGCCAACAATGTGTAATTCAAATAAAAATACAGAGAAAGCTAAGAAATGTTGACTTATGCAATCAAAGTCTATGTTGAATAATTTGTGTTTTTTTCATTATTTATTTATTAAATTGAATTATTTGTTTTGTATAAATGTATTGTATTTTTGTGCATTTGTGGACATACAGACCCTTAAATCAAATATGTATTTGTTTCATCATCTCTGTAATCTAAATGTATAATTTATGTTTAGGTCTCGCTCTAGACATCGAAGTCGATCTAGGCATTCAAGATCCCACGGGAAAAGCTCTAAATCGAAACGAGACCGTTCAAAGAACAGAGAAAGAGATAAAGAATCTGTGAAAAAGGAAGTGCCAGTCGAAAAAGAATCTTCCGTTGAAAAGTTAATTTCTAAAGAATTGTCTAAAGATAAAAGACGATCCCGCTCCAAAGAAAGAAAACGATCCAAATCTCGTGATAGGAAAAGATCCCGCTCTCGTGAAAAAAGAGAAAAGCGTAGTAGATCACGTGGAAAACACCGTTCCAAGTCTAGAGATAGAAAGCGATCAAGATCTAGAGATAGAAAACGATCTAGGTCTGTTGAACGTAAAAAGTCACGTGAAAGAAAAAGATCCAGGTCACGAGATCGAAAGAGATCAAAATCGAGAGAAAGAAAAAGATCTCGTTCTAAAGGTAAATCTAAAAGAAGTACAAAATCACCTAGTGTTGATTCGAGAAAAAAAGACAGCAAACGGGAAGAACCAGCCAGAGTTTCTCGAGACTATGATGAAGAAGATCAAGGCTATGAAGCTAGGAAATCTCTTGATCGCAATACAACACCGGACATACCCGTCGATTCTCCTGATAACATGGATATCTCAAACTCACCATAATTTTGAAAATTTATATGATTATAATTTTATAATACAAAATTGTGCAAATACATATGTATAATAAAATATGTGTATTTTTAATGTATTTACCTTTTATAAACTTGATTACTTAGATTTTTGACATATGATAATGTCAAAAATTGGTATATATAAAATATTTAGGCTCATTCGAAAACAATTTGAGACCTATATTCAATAGAAGAGTGTATTAGTTATCGTTTGTGTACGAATAGACTAGAGCTTGGTAGTTGGGTGTACACGTCGCACATGTATAATGGGAGAAAAAACTCTTCGGGATAGCGAAAAATGGTTATGCACGAATAAGAGTTGAAGAAATCGACCCTATTTAAAATAGTATGTATGTATTTTAGAAAATGTTGATTATGTAAAGCAACGTTGAACAGCCATAAATACTAAATGTCAAATGGAGAGAGTGTTGACAGATGACGATTAATTCTTTAAACTTGAATTTTACTATGACCGTGTCGACAATATTCCAATTCTCTAATATATGTTATCAAAAAAGTCATTTGCAATTTTTTCACAATTTTTAAAGATTTGAAATTAAGTTGACGCATGTAATATGCTTGAGCGCCTTGTTGCTTTAGTACTAAATAATTACCTAGGGAAATATGTAGAAAATTTAAACACAGATCAGCTCAGCATTGCAATTTTGTCTGGTCAGTATGATTTATTGTTATTTATTTTATATATCGGTTTATCTTGCCCAAGGTAAATGTTTTATGTTGTGACTTAAACAATTTATATTTTTGCAGGTGAAGTAGAGCTTGAAAATTTACCACTAAAAAAAGATGCATTACGTCATCTCGGTACACCAATTCAAATACAATCTGGTTACATTGGTAAGATTAAATTGCAAATACCAGTTCGGCAAATCAGATCAGCGCCATGGGTTATAAATATAGATAAACTTTATATTCTTGCCACTCCAATAGACCTTTCAAAGGTTAGCTATGATTGTAATAGTAATAACTACATATATAAAATATTTTCATTAAATCTATAGTGGGACAGCGATGTTGAAAATAATTTACTTCAAGATTATAAGCTTGGGTTATTAGATGCATTGGAAGCTCAATGGCGTGCTGAGTATGAAACTACTACCGAATCGGGTTACTATGCATCCAGCATTACCTCATGGATGAATTTTGGAACTGGTCTTCTCACAAATATTATTGAAAATTTACAGGTAAATTCATAAAATACAATTGGCTATTTATAACTACCGAATATTTTCATGAACATATTTTTTAGCTTAAAATAAATGATGTTCATATTAGATTTGAAGATCTTACATTGTGTGGTCCAAATAACCCATTTTCATGTGGCATTGTCATTGAATCATTATCTGCCGAATCATGTGACTCCAACTGGCAAAGAACTTTTACCACATTTGCCAATCATGAGTCGGGAGGCTGCTCATATAAAGTAGTTGAACTTCAAAAATTAGGATTCTATTTTGACGACTTACCAAATAGTGGCCTGATTTATCACAAATTAGATGAATTTACGGTAAATTTTATTGTACAAAAATGTATGTATTTGCATAAACATTTACATAAAATTCGATTATAGGCATTGATGAATGAGTTACGTATTGCGAATCATCAATATATTGTGAGTCCAGTATCTGCGATTGCCCAATTTCGAAGAGAAAGATGTCAACAACCTATAAGATCCAAATCAAGACCTCGAATTACTTGTCAGCTTACTTTAGATGATGTTCCAATTATTTTGACTGATGTCAGTATTTATACAATATGTTTATGTAAATAATATATTTTGATAAATGTCATAATCAACACTTACATTAATTACAGATACAATACAAAAAAATCATTACTAGTATCCGTGGTTTGTCATTAATTGCACGTTTGCGTTCTTTCCGACGATGGCGGCCTAATATACCCGTATCGAAAGATCCTGTAGCTTGGTGGCATTATGCTGCAAAATGTCACTTCCCGAACCATACATGTATGTAGTGATTTAATTGTTTTGGTAATCCTAATTTTTGACTATATATTTTTTTAAGACATGGAACCACAAGTCTCTTGGGAAAGTTGTTTAGAAAGAGCTAAACTTTGTAAGCAATATGTTACAGTGTATTCTTCATTATTGGTAAACCCTAGTGCTACTTTACCTTCTGAATCGAAAATAATCAAAGATCAAGTAGAATGGATGTTGAGCTTTTCACAGCTTAAATTACTGAGAGAAGTATGAATGATTTTTTTCATTGCAGTTTTTTAATTTATTTATGCATTGTTACATAATTTCAGGCTGCAATGAGAGGCATACCTAAAACTAAATTAAATACAAATAATTCATTGGTGCTAAGTGATATGCAAAACACAAATAAGGAAAATCTTCAAAGTAGATCGGTTTTGATTAGGTGGTTCCCTCAATGGTGGGGTTGGTATTCATCAGCAGAAAAAAACGATACTGATTCCAACAATGCTCAGAATTTTGAAGATGAAATATTAGATGTTCTAACAGATTCTATTGAAAACAACACTCTTTTTAAAAGAGACACAGTTTTCGGACAATTAAAATTCACACTAAATAAAGGAAGCTTGAAATTGTGTGAATCAGTTTTCAGTGAAAACAGCTCTCCAGTTCACAGGTAATATTTTTAAAGCATTAATTGATAAAAAGCTTCCGAATATTTCTACTATGAGTTTTTTATTACAGAGTGAAACTTGAACTTCAATTTGAAAATGTTGGTTTTTCAATCGAAAGTCGTCCTCGAACATCTTCTCATATGTTGACAATTTCTTTAGGAGCCATGCATTTGAAAGATCACTTCACACCCAATACTCTTTTTCCTATTCTTATTGCACCACAGGTACAAAATTAAAACCAGATAATAAAGGCATACAATATTTTAAATGTTTATCTTTTCATAGGGTACTATAAGAGATGCATTGGGACCTAATCGTTTTTCAAATATATCTATAAACACATCTAAAGGAACTTCTCCTTTGAATATTTCTTTAGCGGAAGATCCACTATTCCAACTTTCTTATGAACATAATCCTCTTGAATCAACATTAGATTACAGGTAAAAATTTCTTTAATAAATGCCCTTCTCATGAATATTAAATTTTTTTTTTTCAGGTTATTTGTAAAATCACAGTCACTGGAAATAGTTTATAATAAAATGGTGGTGAAATGGTTTATCGATTTTATTACTAACCCACTTTCTATTGAACTAGAAAATGAGTTATCGGGGGCTTATGCTCATGTAAAAAATACTACAAAAAAGCATCTCATTAATCAGTGGGAGCACATTCTCCAAGGAGAACTGGTCAGTCAAAAAAACCACTTATTTATTTTAGAAAACATATTAAATATTAAATTTTAATTGTAGAGTGAAAGAAGTATTTGGCAAATAGAACTTGACATATCTGCTCCTCAAATTATTTTGGTTGAAAATTTCACAGACAACAATGCTGCTATATCAGTTTTAGACTTAGGTAGAATGAAACTTTCCAATGGTAATTCAAGTAATTTCATTGACAAACTCCATATAAAACAACCAGAAGATAGAGATGATGATGATGATGGTAATAAAATCAATTTATGACATATCCAACTGATATTTTTGTATGTAAAGTACTTTTTTCTGATTTATACTAGAGTTATTTATGACTCCTTGTTCAACTCCCCCGGGAAGTGAAATAAGTGAAAGAAATTTAACTGATTGTGGTACATCGCCTATTCCAGCAGACACACCAATCAATGTTAATAATGATACTTTAAATCAAGATGCGTTACATGACAGACTTTATGATAGGTATTGTTAAGAAATCATCACAGATTTTTGTAATGTGTTTTAATTAAATATTTTAATTATAGGTACACAATTGAGCTTAGCGATCTACAAGTTTTAGTGGGAAGGATTAGAGATAATTGGAAATACGCTAACACTAAAGGCACATCCTCCCTCCATATTTTAGATAAGTTTAACATATCAATTCAGGTGAATGTTATTTATATATTGTGTCAAATTTATTTTTTAATAATATATATTCTTCAAGTTTGAGCGACGAGTTTTATACACGAGCGATCCTCAATTCCCAAGTGTAACATTATGTGGAACTCTTCCTCATTTAGTTGTACATTTGAATGAACACAAACTTATTTACATTCAATCTCTTACAACTGAACTGTGTGCTCCTAAAACTCCATCTAAAAATAGGTAAATTAAAATTTAATTCCTGATTCAGAGTAAATAGTCGGATCTTAATTTTTATCATTCATTCTAGAATGGATGAAACAATGTTATCTGAGAATATAAAAAAGCATCAGTCAGGTGAAGAATTATCAATACACCAGTCAGAAATTGAAAATGTAGATAGGTCATCTAATCATCTTTCTAAATTATTTATATTACAATTTGCAGTAGACCAAATGGAATTAGAGGTATTTTTCCTGTTTTTTATTGTCTTTTATTTTTTTATCATTATAATAATAAAAATATTTCAGGTTCAATCTAGAGGTCGTAGTATTGCTGAGGTTCAAGTTTGTGGTGTAAGACTTTCCCTAACGAAACGGCCGTTTGATTTTACTTTAGTATCGAGCGTGCATTCACTTTTAATCGTTGACGCACTACAAACATACGGTCCTGACTTTGAACTCCTCGTTGCCAGTCATAAACATGTTGGGTACGCAAATTGTAAATGTTTCAAATGTATTTTTTTTAAATTATAACAAAATCAACCTTGTAGAATGGATTTTACATCTGGAAGCATTAAAGATAGTGAGCCAACATCTCCGATCTCACCGTCATCTCCTGAAGCTGTTCAGCCATGTACTCAGTATCCAGCAACACCCGCAGTTTTGTCTCAAGCACTTAATTATTTAAATGCCCAGTCTAGTTCTAGTATGTTTTATCAATAATTTTAGTATTTATTGTTAATGTTCATTTTTTTTCTATATAAAGGTCATCAATTACGATCAAGTCCGATTACAAATATATCTGCAAATATACCAGTTGCAGGAGTATTGGATTCTGAAGCTCTCATTGTTGTTGAATTAACTATAGTTTCTGCAGATACATCCGGCCGAGATGAAGACTTACATATTGTCAACATCTTATTTAACAATCTGGATATAATAGGTAATAATTGATTTATAAAAGATTAGAAGAATACATTTTTAGTTTCATATTTTTTTTCATATAGCAAATCAAGAAACAGTTGTTGAATTGATTGGATTTGCTAAACGTATTGCAACAATAGCGCAGTCAGTACCAAAAAAAGTACCTTCGAAACAAAAAATTAACCTGACTGAAGATAATGTTTCAACTATATTAGTAAATAATGAACAAAGTATCAATAAGCGGGTTGAGGTGACGTTTGATTTTCATCGTTTGAATATACTTTTATTAAGAGCATCTGTGCAAGATGGAAATATTTATGGTAAGAAAATCGGGACTGCAACTTTGAGTGGAGCCAAGATCCATGCTACTGTCGGTATGTGAAAATTTTATGTGCAACATCATCAAGTATTTAAACTGCAGTATGTTTTTGTAATAACTTTATCTTATATTCCAGGAAATGATTCATTACAATTGAATGGATCTCTGGGCGGCTTGCAGATAGTATCACTATGCTCAAATACAATGCATCAGAAGATTCTATCAGTCGGTTGTGATCCTATTACAAACACTACACACGGTAGCGACCTGGTGCATACTTTAGCGCAAGAAATATACCATATGAATGATTGTCAATTGATTGGTGAAGAAGATAAAGCTTTAACTTTCAATATCAATAAAGTATTTTCCGACAGTGTAGACAATTCAAATTGTGATAACAATGGTAATGTTCCTAATAACCCCTTATAATCCAAGTACAACCATTGAATGTAATATAATTTGTTTTATAGAATTAACAGTGTCTTTTAAAGTACACATGGCATCTGTTTGGTATACTCATTCGGGAGTTTTTATAAGTGAAATACAGTCTTGTGCTACTGAATTTAAACAATATTTGAGTAATCTAGCTAAATCTATAAAAGCTGCTGCAACGGACATGGCGTATGGTCTTGTACAAACAAGGTATGCAAACACATGTATTTCATTGAATTGTAATGATATTATAGATTAAAATTTTCTACAGAGGAGAATCATTATACAGTAATCCAAAAGTTTCTGGCTCAATGGAATGGGTATCTCCTAGAAAACCACGTTCAATAAGTATTGGCTACATCCAAGAATCTCAGGATGGTGGATTAGAAAATAATTCTCAAAATGTTCACATTATGTATGTTAATTATGAAATAAAACAATGGATATCAGTTTTATATGTATGATTCTTTTTATAGGGTGGATATTGTTCTCGACACTCCTGTTGTGGTTTTACCCCGTTCACCAAATAGCTCTGAAGTTTTTGTCGCGCACTTGGGAAATATGTCTGTTAAAAATAAATCAAATATTTCTTATAGTTATGACATTGAAATTAGTGATATAAATCTTTATTCAGTAAGCATTGTAATATAAATTAAATGTTCTATAAATTCTTTGGTGTTTTAAATATTTTTTTATGTTTTGTAGTTGGATGTTTCACAAAATTGTAAATCGAATTCTAAACTTGAAGGGATGGATATTTATAATTGTGATTTACATGGAAAACCAATATTGCATGACACTACAGTTCATTTAACTATACAAAATGATTGTGGTCTAAATGAAGAAAGCATGTATGAAAACTTGATAGAGGTAGTGTTTTAAAATTAATGTTCATAATTTTTTAATACATATATACTGAATAAATGTTTTTTCCAACAGATAACTGGAAAAGTTGTCACGCCTTTAAAAGTATCGGCTACAAGAAACCAATACGAGCAGATGTTGGACACAATTTCCAGTTTATCAATAGGTCCCTCAACAACACCGCTAGAAACTAAAAACACTTTTGATAGCTCCACCGATTCCACCGGTGTCAATACACTCAGTATGGATCCGCAAGTTAAAGCACAGCTATTTCAAAATCACGCTGCTTTTAGACATTCTTCCGTTGAAACTTTCCAGCATTTAAAAGGTATTAATATACTCGAAGAATAATTTTCAAAAATGCACATAAACATAGATTAGATGTGAAAAATGTTCTAAAATTTAATTTTCAGTCAACTTTCAACTACCAATATTTACTGTAGAATTGAAAGGAGATTTTGGAAAAGGCGAAAAAAGTTTGGTAGATCTTTCATTTAGAGAATTCTTTGTGAATTATGATAAACAGGAGACACTAGAAACAACTATAGAGGTATTTGTATTTTTTTTATAAATAATGGATAGCGTTTTAAAAGTGTGTGATTGAAATTGAAAATATGGATCACCAGACTGCGTGTTCACCACTGCAAACATCTGTTTGTTTTACTCTATCTATTTATTTGGATATATTTGAGTTATTTATAAAATAAAATAAAAAATAATCATAAAAATGTTTCAGATGTCATTGAAATCTATTACGATGGAAGATCTTTCCAGAGATGTTAATTCTAGACATCGATTCATGATGCTCTCACATAAGCCATTGATTCCAAAAGCTGATTTTTTGTCAAGATCCAATCCAGACTTATCCAGTGATAAAACAGATAATGTTCCATTTTCATCGCCAACATTGAAAAAATATCAATCGTCATTACCAAATCAATTGAATATTTTGCATTTAAATGAAAAGAGTTTTCTATCGAAACATCATAAAAAGTCTTTAAAGCAAATATCTCTACCTCAAGAAAATTTGGTTTTGATATCAATAAATATTAGAGATTCTCAACAAGAAGCGTCTATTCAGAAATATAAAAATGTATGTTTTAAATTTATTACAATATTGAAATTGAAAAGTACATATTTTTAAAGGTTTTTTTTAATAATGTTTTAGGTTCGAAAGACTACAAAAATAGATTTTAATAGTTTAGATCTGGTGATCAGTCTTGAAAGTTGGATTGTTGTACTAGATTTTTTCGGATTAAATTCCAATACAAATGACATATCCAAAGATAGATCGGATTCTAATGAGAATAAAAATAATTCTTCCAATAATTCGTGTATGTATTGTACAGTGATGTAAATGTGGAGAAACAAATAAATTTTAAACGATTACAATGATTTACAGACATATCTGGTGAATGTCATACTGAAATGTCAATACGTTCACTCAATGTTGTTCTTTTGAGACCTCAACGTGAAGTCTGTCGAGCAAATATTTCCGGCTTGGAACTACTGATGATAAGCGGAAGTCCATCTAGAGAAGGATGCGACGGTGGTAGGAGAATTTCGGGTACTTTAAGCTCCATGTCTTTGATAGACCTTTCACCTCATGGTCGTATTTGGCGAGAGAGATTTCTTTCATCCGGCAAAAAGGCTTTAAATTTTCAATATGAAAGGTATAAACATTTTTCAGTTGCATTTATAATTCATTGAATAATTAATTATTTCCATTTTAGATTTCGGGCTGATGATGTATTACTAGCAGATTGTGATACACGGCTTTTAATTGAAATGAGTTCTATTGTTTATGTGCACACAAAAAGATTTGTAGGTGAAATACAAGCATTTTTTAAAGAATTTTCACAACTTCAAAGTGTTATTACTCAAGCGAGACAAAAGGTTAGTTTTTTATATAAATGAGTCAACTGTAATGAAATTTTACAAATATTTTGTTATTAAGGTTTCAGTAACAGTTAATTCTCGTTTAACAAGAATGCAACTTTCTATAGAATGTTTGCAACCGGCAATTATAATACCTGTAAGCAGTGGCAGTACTTTGACACTTGTTGCAGATGTTCAAAAATTGACAGTCAATAATATTTTTAAAAGAGCTGGCTCAGAAGGAACCATTAGTTTAGTGGGAGATTTGAATGACCGTTAGTAAATGATATAAAATATAAACTTGTGTATTAATTTGATTGAGTTTAATAATGTATTAAATTTTAGCTATAAGAGAATTACTGGATGTAATGACTATCGAACTGAAACATATGGATTTGTACTGTGGTAAAAAAGTTCTTATTAAAGATTATGACCTCAATGAACGTGATAAAACTACTGAAGATACAGTTTTGTCTGAAAATATCCTAAATTTGGGATTTAACTCCAAGATAATTCGTCAAGGACCTTGTCTTCTCACAGATAAATGTAGTCTAGTTTTACAGGTTGAAAGAAATTTGGAAGAATATCATAATGGTACGCTGCAACTTTTCACTTCATCAAAATAAATTTTAAATTAATGTTGATATATTATTTTAGTTGCTGATATGAGCATTCAGGGTACTTTGAACACTCTCAATGGATCTATTGATCTTGCGCAATATAAAGTAATAAAAGGATTATTATCACACAATCTTGGTGAAAATATAGATGATCTACTTCTTTCCAACCTGGCAAATCCTTCTCACCGAGCTGACTTTAAAACGTGGACATTAACGTCAATACGCTTGGATTTACTCAATGTCACATTGCAGTTAGAAATTGAACATGGGTTATCATCGTTGGCTTGTATAAACTTCATCAAATCAAAATTAGTTCTGGAAACTTTTTCAGACATGACTCAAGATATTGATTTAGTCTCTCAGGTAATTTCGCAATTTCAGTAAATCACAAGTATATGTGTTATTAATTATTATCATTAAATTTTAGGAGATTCTTTTGTCCGATATAAGATACAAAGATGACTCCACTTATAAGAAATTAAATGTCTTTAGCAATATCGTTCAACCGATGGGCTTGAAAATAGATTCTAGCGGTAAACATATAGTACAAGCCGAAGTCCATGCAAGGTTATTTAAATGATAATTATATTAAAATAAATATGTATCTCATAACAATATATTTTAGAAAGCGAAATGATCATTCAGCTTATACAATACTAGTTAATAACATGAGATTGATGGCAATATTTGACTGGTGGCAAGCTGTTAAAGATTTTATAATGTGTTCTGCGGCAGGAGATGAACTTAATTTGAAAATTAGGTATTTTTTATTTATAAATCTTAAATTCAACATTTTATATAATATGTATGTATGTATACCCTACTTAATTAAAGGGAAGAAAAATTTAAAAGTCATCCTAGTGCTGGAGCAGCATCTCCATATTCTAGATTAAGTTCAACAAGCGAGGCACAGTTTGAGTTGAAATTAAACATAACAGAATCACAAATTGTTTTTGTTGAGGATACTTCACAATGGGATACAAATGCTGTCATTTTAAAGGTATATTTCTTTTATAATAGTATTATTCTGTTTGGATTCATAATGCTTGTTTTATAGAGTACTACTGTGATATCTTACAAACCTGGAAGTGAACCAAAGCCATTATCATGCGTTTTAAATCATTGTGAAGTTTTTTCATGTGTTCTCGGAAATGAAGAAGAAACAGCATTGTCTATTATTGATCCTGTGACTATTCAAATTGATTTAAACACTTTGAAAATCTTACGGGTAATTATTTATTTTTTATTTTTATTCAGTCCTTATGGTATTTTATATATTTTCTTTGTTTATTAAAGATACAAATACCTCAACTAAATATTAGATTATCTTATTATGATATGAGGATGCTTTTAAAAATATTCCAATCTCTTCCTCAACAAACGAGAGCTGGTAGATCTCTCAGTGAAGTCCCAGAACTGCCTATAAACAAAGAGAATATTATCAAACTTCAAAGCTTAGGATTTTCTCAAAAAGATTGCTCCACTGCGTTATTAAAGTGCGATGGCCGTTTAGAGCAAGCGGCACTTTGGTTGACAGAAAATTCAATGCAATCTCTCACATTAGATTTAAAATATAAGACTGACGATAACCAAAAAGAGAATCAATCTAAATCATTTGAAGTTATCCAGGTATGTATTCCAATATGATTTGGGTGAATTGTAGTAAGTCTTATTATTATTTCAGGTGGCGGCAGATTGCATATCCATATGTATAATTGATGATTGTCGGGACTCCGATGTACCTTTATTGGAAATTTCTTTAGCAGAAATGGTTCTCTCTCAAAGCTATGAAGAATTTGACAATTCTGCATTGACACCACAAAGTCCACCATTAAGTTTATCTTACCAAATAGTTGCCAATACAAATTCTGACATTGGACCAGGCGGAGGAAAATTAAAATGTAAACTAACTAGTGATTATTATAATAGAGCATTGTCGGGTTGGGAACCAATTATCGAACCATGGAGGTAGTATTTAATTGTGATTACACATTTTCACTCTGAACATCAATAATTATAATGACACATATTGCAGATGTGAAGCATCCTGGGAATACGGATTGACAACTAGCTTAAAAAAAAATCGTTTACAAATTGATGTAAATTCAACTGAATGCCTAAATGTTAACATTACAAGCACTTTTGTTGATTTGTTTAATTTGGTAAAAACAAACTGGACTCAAGATATGGCTATGTCTAATCGTATGGATAGTTCACCTAAAAACACTCCTCCAGGCTATAAGCGGAGATCGCCTTTTATTCCATTTGCCTTATATAATCAGACTGGGAATAAACTTTGGTTTACTACGATTTTAACAACTGCTGATGCGTAAGTTATACATATTATGAGAATTATTGGTATGGATATGTACTTCTAAATTGATATTATTTTATCATAATCAAATAGTGTTAATGAAAATGTGAGACCTGTTGATCCCGACCAGTCATGGACTGAAGTATTGCCTGGTCAAACTGCTACTTTTAAATTTGGGACCAGGGGGAAACAAAGGCATCGAGATTCACACAAATTACGCTTGCATCAACTAGGTGTTAGAATTGACGGCTGGAATTCCATAAATCCAGTGTGTGTGGATAAAGTTGGTGTATTTTTCAGACTGATCACTCATACTGTAAGTTCCTTCACGGTTTTTCTACACTTCAATATAAATTTACAAAAAAATTTTTTTTAGACCAGTGATATTGAAGCTCGTTTAGTTTTTGATGTTTCTCTCGAGGGATCTGCACGTAAACTTGTGACCGTTCGTTCTGCATTACAGTTGATTAATAATTTGCCCCAGTCGATTGAAGTGCGAGCTGATAATATTGCCAAAAACATATGTAAGACAATTACAATTTCTTGTTTTATTTTACATTATGCAGTTGTTGTATTCAAATCATACATTTGTAGCCTGGAATAGTGCCACTAATAGTAAACCTGTACTAGTGAAAAGTGGTGAAATATGGTATGTGCCTTTATCTCAAAATCCTACACCCATGTGGATACGTCCATTGCTAAATCAATCTTCCGGCAATGATCACCCAAACTATCTGTACTGTGCTCAGCCGATAGATTGGAGACTTGCTGCTAGACAACCTTCAAACGAGTGTTTACAAATCCCACATGTCTGTCATTCTAGCACTCATCTCTCATATAGGTAAAAAATATAAAACTTTATTGATTAAATGCAAATGTGCAATAATTTATTAAAACTACTTTTTAGATTCTGCTGTATTTTACGAAGAGAAAAGTATCCACTTGAAAGAGGGCTACCTCAACCAGGTCACATGATAATACTGAAGCCTCCAATTAGAATAGTTAATTTGCTACCGGTTGAGTTAAACTATAAAATTTCAAATATTGAAGGAAATATCGGAAGGATACCCCCTGGCCAAACAGAACCATTATCAATGGTAAATATAGAAATATGAAATTTAATTATCTTATGTCTAGTTCTAATTATAAATTAATTATTCAAGGTTGATATTCAAAAATCAATCGATTTATCAATCTTTATGGAAGGATTTCCCGGTGCAGCTGTATTGTCTATTCTCCCCACAGTTCTAACATCATTTTCATCTAGATTAAAACTCTCGGATGTCTCTGGCAGAAAACTTACATTGAATGCATATGTTTCAATCAAACGTAGTGATACTATCAAGGTTTGCTTTGATACGTAAGATACAATAAATTGTTGTATCAATAATTCATAATATCAACTTTCACAGATATCAATATCCGCTCCGTATTGGATTGTGAATAGAACTGGTATACCGATTGTGTTTAGACAGGAAGGTGTACCAACAGAAACTGCCGGTCAATTTGAAGAACACGAAATCGCTAGAATGGTAGCACCACTTCTCTTTAGTTTTGCTGATTCTGACGGAAATCCAACCATAGTTGCCAGAGTCGGTGCCGGAGTCATACCAAATAGCCAACCACAGGTTGAAGATTTTATCTATATTTTATACAGCAAAATTTTAATAATAAGTTGTATGTTACAGTGGAGTTCTCCATTTGGACTTGGTTCTGGAATTATGGTTAGAAGACTTGTGGTGACGAATATTGGTGGTGCAGGCGGTTCTGATAAAGTACTATTGGTTGGCATATCAATTCGTCCTGGTCGTGGTCACTATCGACACACAAATATTTGTACAATATCACCTCGTTTCCAAATACACAATAACACATCGTTTCATTTACAATTCTCGCAAAAATGTTTTGCTACAATCGTTGTAAGTACAAATATGTCACTTTTTTTGATATACATATGTTATTGTATTTATCCTGTTACAGACTGATCCCGGTGCTTCAGCGACTCATATAAATGCAGTACCTGGGTGTTCCCTACCTTTTCATTGGCCGAGACAAGATCGTGAACAATTGTTATGTGTAAAACTAGTTGATATTGCTAATTGTAATTGGTCTGGTGGGTTCCGAATAGATCTTAATCATTCTCTGCATGTAAACATTAGGTAAATCTACATCTACCATAGATTTATTAAATAAACTAATGTTGTATTTTATGTGTATTTCAAGGGACAATAATGCCACATCTTATTTCTTAAGACTAGAAGTGGTACTACAAGGAGCAACTTTTTTCATAGTGTTTACCGATGCTGACACCATGCCTCCTCCAATTCGTCTCGATAACTATTCATTAGTTCATTTGACATTCCACCAAGTAATAAAATTGAGTCTTCTTAATATCTATTGTTTCTGATTCACTACAATTTCTTCAGGCGGGCTGTAAAGACGAATGTCTCCTTAAAGCTCATAGTTCTAAACCTTGGGCTTTAGTAGAGCCTTGTGGAGCAACTACCTTGACAATTAGAGCACCTGGGGGTATTGGAACTTCCATTAATTTACAAAAACTCGATGAAGTTAAAGATATAACATATCAAAATTTCATTTACATAATTTTTACTGGCACTCATCAAAAGTGAGTAAAAATAATACCACAGAATTCTCACTGATATATTTTTATTCAATGATACATATTTATTTTTACAGTAAAAGCGTAAATCCAATAGGCGGAGGTGTCGAAAGTTCACAGCTAGTCTTGGAAGTAATAAATTCTTCAGGTAAAGTGGTACTTGCAAAAAAAAGATTTGGAGAACGATCTCAGTTATGGAGATTGAATCAATATGGACATTTGCTTCATGAAGGCAGCTCACCACCGCAGCCGGCCAATGCACCGCCCGATGTTCATGCTCCGCATGCTCTAGTAAATCAAAATTATTTCGATTGACTTCTACTTTATCTTATCAACTAATAAAATTTATAATTTTAGGTCCTTGATATCGATGGACCAGCTCCCCAACCAAATACGATGGTCGGCTTATGTGTTAGACGTGTAAATCCTAGACGTGCTTCCACTCAAACATGGAGATTTACTGCTGAAGGTCACTTGCAATGTGCTCATAGTAATATGACTGTTCAGCCATTGGATGGCTTTTTTGGATTAAGGGAAGGTAAACTATTATGATTATTAAAATGTTAAAATACTTAATCCCAAAAAATCTCACCAATTCAATCATGGTTTAGGTAATAGAGCGGTACTAGGCTTACCAGGAATACCAGGTCCATATGTTCTGAATAATGGAATCCCAATAGAGCAAGCAGTCTCATTTGAAACACTTCGGCCTGGCTCAGGATTTCTTACACTGTCCGTTACCACAGATGGACCAACTATTGTTGTCAAAATCATGGATTCAAAACAACAAGTATGTATTTTATTAGTATATAATTTATTGCATAATCAGCCATATTAATATTAAATGTGTATTTAGGAATATAATTGGTGTGAAGGAAAGAATTATGATACTACGTTGAAGAGTTGTGTGGAAAAAGAATATCAAATCAGAGTCGCCATCAAAGGGATAGGTGTATCGTTAATATCAAGATCACCACCAATGGAACTTCTATTCTGTATATTCTCTGGAATATTGTTTGAAACAATATGGTCCAATATTGGTCAAGCTCTTAATCTGAGTGTTCAAGATCTTCAATTTGATAATCAAGTACAATTGATTATTTATAACAAATAATCACAAAAGTTAAATTAACAATTATTTTTATTAGATTTTAGGATGTCCTTGTCCAGTATTATTACATTCGATTCGAGATTATAGAAGTAATGAAGGTGGAATTTCAACTGCTGCTTTACCGACGATACAATTATCCGTTGAAAGAACAGCACCTCCACCAGACACTTATTATAATGCTCACATATTCAAACATTTTATTGTTTCTCTGAGACCTTTGGCTGTACATTTAGAGGAAAAGTTACTATTGATGTTATGCCAGTGGTTCGGCATTGGCAATGCCGGGGATGAATCCCCAGAAGAAGAACCTGATGAGACTGATTTTGAAATGCAAAAAATACTTACAGAAGTCACCGCTGCACATGCCAAAAGATATTATTTCGGAGTTCTCAAGCTTGTTCCCAGCCAAGTAAATTAAAAAAATTAAAATACACAACCAAATTATATATTAACAACCATGTATATTTTAGATACGCTTGAGTATGCAAACGACAAATAAATTACCCACAAGTTTATTAGCTCTGAAAAAAAGACTTGCATTGACACTGATAAAATTTGAAGATGCCGGTGTTGAACTCCAATCATTTATCAGATGGCATCCATTTGAGACCAGTCAATTTTTATGGCATTCTATTTTGAAACATTTCAAAGATGTAAACAAATTATTAAAAAAATATATGCACTATTTTCAAATATATTCACATTTTAAAACATATGTTTTAGGAACTCAAATGGCAAGCAGCCATTATTTTAGGTTCAATTGATTTTCTAGGCAATCCTTTGGGATTTGTCCATGATGTATCAGATGGAGTTTCCGGATTGATATATGAAGGAAATGTAGGGGCTTTAGTAAAAAATGTGACACATGGAATCTCTAATTCAGCTGCAAAAGTAACAGGTATACAATGATGGTTGATTTCACACGGAGCTGATTTTTTACATATCCCGTACATGAGATTCTACCATAAACAACATTGGCAATGAATATATTGTCTTTTTAAGCCAAAAATTATTATCTTTTTTTTTCATTGAATAATTTTTCTCAATATTTGTACTGCTGAAAAATGTATTACAAATTCCACTACTGAACTGTTGTGTTCTACATCTAAATTGTGTAATTTTATTACTGTATTGTAGAATCTCTCGGAGACGGCTTAGGCAGAGTTATTTTGGATGAAGCTTATGAAGAAACTCGAGCCAGAATTCGAGATAATGGAGAAAGCGGTCATTTAGTTGCTGGCTTCAAAGGACTATTTCTTGGAATACTGGGTGGGATGACATCATTAGTCAAACATAGTTATGAAGGAGCAGCGCATCAAGGGATTCCCGGGTTTTTTACTGGGGTTGGAAAAGGATTGATTGGCACTGTCACAAAACCAGTTGTTGGCGTATTAGATCTTGCTGCCGAAACTGCCGCTGCACTTAGAGATAAAAGTAGAAGGTGATGTTTTTTTAATTTTATATGTTTATGTCCTGAGAACTTTTTGTTTTGTAATTTAACCTGTTGGTTATCTGTTTGACTATTACAATTACTCAGGTTACTGACAGGGCGGCTCTGTCCGATTTAATAATTGCCTCAGTAATCGAATAAATTTTGATTGAGACGATCAATTGGGATTTTATTTATTACTGATTTCCCAATTGCAAAAGACGATTGATTTTTTTTATTGCAAGAGAATTTGACCGCAGTATTTGTAGCCACATGCTTTATTCCTTGAGCCATTACACTTGTATTATAAGTTTAATATTTTTTTATAGATCTGATAAATGGATACCTGAAAGATTTCGTCCATCTCGATGCCCAGTTGGCCCTGGTGGATTACTGCCACGATATTCTCGGACACAAAGCATCGGACACCAGTACTTATATTCAATTAACAACAGAAATTATGATGAGGGATTTCTTGCTTATGACTGCATCCGTAGTAATCCTTATGACATTAGAGCTCTCATTTCAATGCTCAACTTAAGAATATTCACATGTACTTCAGGAGAACCGCACATAGTTCTCGAAACTCATTTGAGGTATGTATTACTAACCCTTCATGAATAATTTTTTTGTAATGAATTAATTTGACTGTTTCAATATTATTTCAGTAACCTCATCAGCTGTCAAGCGATAACAAATTCAGTCGGTGACCATTACATTGAATTGACTGTGAGAGCAGACAGTGTCGGTGGTCTTGGAGTAAGACGTCCCCAAATACAATGTGATACTGCAGATTTAGCCAGATGGGTGTGTAACCAAGTGAATTATGCAAAATGCATGTTTCACGAAAGACTTTACAGTCTACAAGATATTGATTGTGATATAGATTAAAATTTTGCTTAATTTTGTTAACATATTTGTTGCTGTTTTGACACACATCAATATTGTTTCTAAAACTGACTCTCTTCTAAATACACAATACGATACGTTTCCAATTCGGCTGTTGATTAACTTATTTATTGATATACCACTGATTGTTTTCCCTTAACTAATACCAAAGTTTTGTATATGAATATAAGTGTATATAAAATTATTTATTGTGAGCTTAAAAAAATAGATTATAAATCTATTGTAAAATATGTATAACAATTTTTGTTTTTTGAAAAAGAGCAATAAATATAATATTTTGTATACTTAAGCTGATTTGGGATAGAATCTCAAATTTACTCCGAATCCGATTCATTAAAAAAAAAAACGCACACAAATGTTCCGATTTCCAAATGCTCAATAATCAAAAAATTTAATTTATCTACTACCCCTTCTTAATATTTAATAACAACAATAAATCAGGTAATAGTTTTTCCAATTAAAAATAAAACTAACAATGCTTAAAGTTGTTGAAATGTAGTATATTAAGGTGTTTATTATGTTTTATTTTTAAACTTATTTGTGATATGGAACTTTGTTTTATAAAAATGTGATTTGGGAATATGAACATGGGGTGATTAAAAATGTAATAACCAAATAAATTAAATCATTTTTGTAATTATCTGTCTTTTATTCTTTCGATATCTACAATAATATAAGATCGAAAAAATATAAGTATATTAAGTTGGTAAGTATAATAAGTGGAGTTTGTTTTTTTTTTGTCAAACTAAATGTCATTAACTCTCAAGTGTTATGATGAGCACTTTCATCACAATAGTCTTCTCTTATTAATTAAGAAAAATTCAAAGAAAGGTCGGATTATGTAAAATTTAAGTAAAAATGTATGGAAAAATATCTTATATTTAACGCGCTTCTTTCCATTGAAAATAGTGTATTTTTAACAAAATGTAATTAATAAAATAAAATGTAATCTTTTCGTTAATTATGAACAAATTTGAAAAAAAAACTTAAAAAAACAGGTGCCGTTAGAAACTTAACCTCGATTTAACTGTCATACTTCAGGTAAAGAGTAGCTTATTTGTTTACCTGTTAAACATTTGTCTCCTGTTATAAATAAAAAAAATAAGGAAAATTTTATTTGGTTTGACTTCATCTATATCTATAAGTTTCATTTGTCATATATCCAGTAAGAATTATATAATAATTAACCACACATTGTAAATAGTAATACCAATGAACATCAAATAAAATATGCATTTTATATTTATTTAATTTGGTTATAAAAGTAGCTGGAATGAAGTGGTAACTTTGACCACAAATTTGTTTATTCATAGATACAAAACCATTGGTAAATATTATTTAAAACCAGTGGTTCTTCTATTGATATTTTTCTAGAAAATTATATTTTACTTATATGACTATATTAATTAAATAAATATTTTTTTAAAATTCAAATGAAATAGTTCTAATTGATAAATATTATTTTCAAGACAGTTTGAGATGTAATGTTCAAGTCAAGTAGATGATAATATGATATTTTATCTACGGCCACTTTAGTTGTTTATATCAGTGTGTTTATTAGTGTCCAGTACTCGTCCGTGCAAGTTGTCTTGAGGTATTTTTTCATACTAAATTGAGATAAATTAAGCATAAGAATAATAATAAGTATTCTGATAAGCGAGTATATAACTAAACTTAATTTATCTTATCTGTACACTGTAATGAAATGTGATTTATTCGATTTTAAGGTTTCAAAATGGATTTAGTCAGCTTAAAGACGGCACCATATGTACAAAAAAAACTTCATCAACCGAGTCCCCAAGAGGTTGCTCAAGGTATTTAATTTTATATGTATTATGTATAATTAAAAAAAAAACATTAGTTTTTAAAACCAATTTTAGTTTTACAGGTCAATCTCAAAACCAATTTTTCAGAAGTCAGTGTAAATGTAGTTGACTGTCCAAATTTAACAGAACAACCTTTTACATTGGCTTGTCCAGGTATGGAATATTTATATTATGCATTATCCATTACTTTATATAAATGATTTATATGATTAATTCAGGTTTGGGTGGTGCCCCTCAACTTTTTGATCTTGGAGGAGTTCCTTATTTAATACCACTAGTTACTAGAGAAAAATTATACTCAATCGTCGAATTATCGAAGTTGACAAATTTAAATCCCGTTTATATTATTGGTGCTGGTGCAGGACCATGGCCTTTCCTTAACAGCAATTGTGAAGTACGTATCTTATTTTGGAGGTATATTTTTCAAAGCATTTTATTTCATAATTGATTTATTTTAAAGGGCATGGTAAATTTATCAGTTGAAAATGGTCAAGTAAACCAACAGACGAGGATCGCGAGCATCGATCCTAAAGGATCATCTCATGGTATTGGAAAGTGTAAATTAGAAGTTTTGCCTAATAGTGAAGATCGTTGTGCACTATTAGCTAATTTATTCACCTGTCAAGGAGTACAAGATCAGGTATGTATTTTAATAAAACAGACACAAAGTCAAATTTATAAGAATATGTTTAGGTTATCAAAGTTCACTGTAAAGTGCGAGTAGGAAATGATGATTTCATAACGAGTATAAGAAAAGCATTGGAAACCCACTATGGAAAAACTGCAGTCGGTGAGTGATTTCCTCATATTAGATATACATTTTTTTAAAAAGCCTGAACGAACTGATTTATGATTTTTAGTAAATCTGCATGCTTCATAGAATTATATTGAATTTTGAAATATTTCCAATATTTTAGGTTTGGGAGGTACATTTTTACTAAAAGAAGGTAAAGGAAAATATCACGTTATGCCTGATTTTTCAAAAACACCATTGAAATCAGACGATGATGTGAATAATTGGCTTCACTTTTTTGATATGTCAGCCCCGATAATAAATGTTGGCACATTGATATCTTGTGATCCTGTGAGTAAATTTTTTTTAAATTTACAACATATTTATTTTAATGATTAAATTTTCACTAGGATCTGGATTTGAGGGTTCAACATTTTCATGGATTTAGTCATCACGGAGAAGGTGGTCATTATCATATTGATACAACACCAGATATTGTTGAATATTTGGGTTACTTTAAAATTGCCGAAGCAATCAATAGAGTCGATGCTCCGGCAACAACTCATACTATCGGAAGAGATTAATGTGATTTATATGTAAATTATTTAACAAACAATGAAAATAAAATACATACGCTGGATAATTGGAGAGCGATTTATTAATTAAAATAATCTTTTAAGTTTTGAGGAACAACTTTATTCATAACATTGGTATAGATGAAATATTTTAGTAATTTGACAATATTACTTCAAACACTATTTGATTATTTTCATAAAATAGGAATGTTAGATGCTAAATATGTGTATTGTCTCAAGAGATTAAGTGAGAAAATATGACAGGATCAAACAATTTGGAAAAATAAGATTGATTTCTTTTAACACAAATATTAATAATACATAGTATGTATTTCAATAAAAAAAAACATTATACTAAATTTATATTAAAAATAAAATAATGAATCACATATGCTTCTTAAGATTTTAAAAATATACTCGAGCTATTTTTAATTATTATATACAATGCAGATGCATGCGAATAATCTAAAGGGCTCATGATTTGAAAAACCTGACTACTCTCACAACAAACTGACGGCATATTGGACACTCGTTCAATTGTTTGCCACAGGTGATGCAAGTGGCGATGTGACCACATTCAAGCATGACACACTCCATGGGTGCATCCATACAAATTTTACACAATTCTTCAGTTGGTGCTCTATCTAAGTCTGTAAAAATAAAAGTGCAAATATGTATTTATGTATCAAGTAAAAATATTACATCATAATTAATTAATACCTTCTCGAGACTTATTCATTTCTCTCCATAAACGTTTTGCTCTTTCCAAAAGTTCATTTCTCTCGCAGCAACCTTTGAAATCAACTCTATTAAGAACCAACAATTCTTTTAATTGTCGTGCCGAAAGATTTTCTATTTCCGAAGTATTTGAAATTTTAAGTAAATCTATTTTTTTAGTAGGGGTGAAGGAGTTTGAATGTTGAAAAGCTGTTGGATTATCATCTAAATTATAAGGCAACTCTGCTTCGGAGTAGTTTGCTGTTGTGTTAGGTTCAATTGTAATTTGAATGTTTGTTGTTACTTCAATATCGGCCGTTATTTGCACATCAGCTACTTGTTCTACATCATCCGTTACTGGTTCATCGATTGTTTCTTGAACATTTGATTGATCTGTTTCAGTGTTACTTATCAAAAGTACATCAGATTCTGAAATTAAATTATCTACATTATATGCGGTAAAAATAAATTAACAAAAACAAAAATTTAAATTTGTTAAACAATTTCTCCTTTATTTTATATTTCTCAATTTAAAGGAGAATCGGATTTCTCCAGATAAGTTTTAACATTATTTTTTTTTAGTATTGTTCTTTGCAATCTACGAACACACTTTGGTAATGAGATTTAGTTATACAGTATATTATTAATAAGTCCATGAAAAATGTTTGTATGCTTGTTAAAAAAAGAATTGTTTCAAATCAATCATTATACTGTAATAATTGACTAACCTTGAGGTAGCGGATCAGCAGGACGTCTAATAAATTCCCACTCTGCAGCATCTTCAACATCCTCAACTTCTAAGCAATCTGTAGTTGATTCTAATAAGCTTTCTGTGTCTGGGGTTACATCGGCTTCGGGAGAAACAATAATTGGAGGTCTCTCCCCATTTAAAGTAAATAAATTAGGTTGGCATGAAGTCGCTGTTTCACCAGCTGGTTCACGTCGGGGTACATTTGGATTGGCGTTGGAAGAAGAAGTAGGATTGTTGGGAGGGACATAAGTGGGAGACGTGGCAGGATTTGATCTATTTGAAGCGCCTGGAATATTCAACACTCATTAATATTTAATTTAAATAATGTTATATCATGAAAATTTTTATTACCTGGTTTAGCATGCCTTTGCTGTGCTCTATGATTATTATGAGATCCCAAATCAAGTGCTGATGATATTACATTATTTATGTTGGATGTGAAATCTCGAATACTGGCAAACGAATTTAAAAAATCATTATTTGAAGATTGAGGGCTTCTGCGTTTAAAATTGCCGCTGTTTACATGAGCAATCACTAGAGTTATAAGTTCTTCTTTCTCTGAGAAATAGTAGTATTTTATGGTAAAGATTCATTGAAGTATATTTTTTAAATAGTGTAAATTACCTATACATCCTCGTGTTGAAATATTTTGACGATGAAGAAAACATTGTAAATCTCGGACACGTAAGTGATCTAAAGCACGCCGATCTAAATGACGAGTGCATAATATTCGACACGCACCACACAGACCAGCTCCCGCAGAACTACTGTTCTTTCCCAAACAGTTTCCGCAGTAATATCTCTCACATTCACAGCATGTTCTCTTTCGTTTGAAAACTGTGAATTGAGCTGAACAGTTTTCACATGGCATTTTTGATGATTCATTCTAAAATATATATATTACTTAATTAAGAGAAGATCAATCGATGGTGTGAAAATCATTTACATAATCTTTCATCATATAATTAAATTTGTTGAAGCACAAAGTGAGGACAGTGGATTTATTTGGATAAAGATGTTAATAATTTATGATAACAAATTATGTATTTAAATTATTTTTCTATACTCACAATAATATTTCACAACGTCGATTTTTTTCCTTCCGTAAAATAATATTTTTCTATTTTCCAATAACCGCCTGAAATACATTGCAGGTAGAATCGCCTTTGCCTTCAAAGGCGATTATTATAATATCAACTATTATTTGCTAAGCAATGTCATCAAATATACGATTAATTAATATTTGACTTGCAACTTTATGCGCATAATTCGATAATACAGTGATGCATCGCGGAATGACAGCTTATTTTGACGTTCTCAAATTGTTGCCATATGAACAACATTGTAGTAAAATTTTCCATCTGATTAGAAGAAAATTGTTAATAATTTAGATAAATAAATAGTAGATTGGCCTGTGACTATTTCAATTATGTAATAAAATATTTTGCACTCATCTTGTACAGGTTTTTCGAAATATAAGATCATCTATAATATTATAACATTTTTGAACAATAATACACAAAGAAGAAGAAGAATGTAGGTTTTTTATTGCATTTCATATGTACATTACAAACTTAACACATATAAAGCTTTTTTAAGTCTCAATTTATAAACAGCATAAACATTTGGCTGTAAAATTACTTGGTAAGAAAATGTTCTTTATTATCACAGTATTTATGTTGTTCTTACGAAAAATATGTTACCAAGAACGCTCATGATTAAAACTATCAGTACCAATATTAAGCTAATGTTTCTTATTATTTTAATGTACAGTCTGTCGCTGTCAGATCCTGAAACATAAATAATAATATTACTTATTAGGAATATAACGAAATGTTGTGAATAGTACCCGTATAAAACAGAACTCCCAACATTAGACCGGCAGCGGCTCCAGCACAGTGAGAAGCCCATCCTATTTTTGGAGATCCAGCACCGGCAATTCGCTCATGAGCCACCGAAAATGCTACGTCTGAAGTTGCCAACACTGCTACAGAAAATATTCTGAACACTCTGTAGCGCAGACTGCTAAATCTCTAAAAAAATAAATTGATACCACTTCGATAATATCCCACGGTATGATATTTTAATTCATTGAGCTTACAAGTAAAACATTAGCCAGGTGTGATGTCAATAATGCATAAACTCCAGCAGAAGCTCCCACCATGTAGAGAGTTGGTTGCAATATGGAAGCTCCTAAAGCTCCAATCAGTCCTCCTCCAATATACACAACACAACATCTCCACCAGCCTTGTTCAAATTCCAAAGGAGTCGCTAACATTGTCTGTAATTAAATTATCCATAACTCTATTTAAATTTTAACATATCTAATTTAAACACTGTGACGTATGGTAAACAATGGACAATGAATACATTGTCTTATATATAAGAAACTGTTAGTTATCAATTGGTTATTGGAAGAAGTTTTGACGTCACCGTACATAGAAGAGTTATTTAGCTACACTTATGATCGGTCTTATGTTAGTTAATGCCTCGTCTGAGCCTCGGGCGAGGTACTGATTAACAAAAAACGATCGAAAATACAGCAAAGCAACTCTATTACCTTACGTCTTTACGGTGTACGTTTACGGCGACACACGCCTAGGAATCCCAAATTTAAGACTAGGGGTATGCGTTTAATCTGGACTATTATTACAATTGTGTACTAATACAGTTGTTATTATTATATTTGAATTCAATATGTTTTAATGTGTCGTTTGTATTTTTTGAGATATATTCGTATCGTTTTTTCATTTCAAGTTTGAAATTCCATTAAACCAAAATATTGGAACGATACACATTATGTAAAAAAATGATTTTTTTAATTCGAAGTATGTAAATATTAGTAGAAACGGTTGTTCCTTGTTCAAAATGTTAATTGTTTTGATTGTAGTAATCTATATTTTGAAATATTCATATAAAATTGATATCAGTGCCTGACCTGGATGATGATATTGAGGGTCAAATGGATGCTGCCGGAGTGCACCAGCATATAAGTGAAGAATCTCCACACCTGATCTCTATTGTGAGGAGAGTACATCAGCAGTCTATCTAGAGAGCTATCGTCCCACAGGAATATTGCTATCTAAAAACGCAATGATTATAATTCAATTGATGACCGCTGGAATGTGAAAACGTTACCTCCAGGATGCTGGCGATCAATATAAAGTAAGGCGGGCAGAAATATTTGAAATAGTGACTCTTTGGTTTCCTTCTGTTGCTGATGTTTTTGATAATATCCAGACTGATTGAGTCATCATCGATGAATGCGGATTTTAGAGGAGCACTTGCCAAGAGGTGTTCGTATTGTCCATAGAATTTAATGTGACCATTTCCGACTCCGCTTTCGGCCACATTTACATATTTGTAGTCGTTCCTGTGATGTCTGCATCCGTGTGGCGTGCTCATTTCTCTGTCTATCAGTATAGGAGCAGTCGCTTTAGGTACATTGGTGTCTTCTAAGCTATTTCTTAATGATATGTTTATTATATGGTGGTCTTTTTCACCATCGTCGCTAACCCATGCTCTGTCTTTTGGCAGCTGTTCCACATCCGGGGCTATTTTTCTACCCCTAACGGGTGCTTTGGAACACATCTTATCAGTCTCGTTTGTAATGAACTCTTCATTTTCATCCTCCTCGTCTCTTTCTAAGGTCATTTTGTGGTGGTTCAAGACCCTTGAGGCGGCCATTGCGTAGTGTTTTGCTGCTCAACCTCCCATTTTATGGGCTGAAATAATAAAAACCAATAAATGTAATAAATAATGAGACTTGTTTGTAGCCCAAGATGGTCAAGATCAAGCCTATACGAGAGTATTTGTGGCCATGGTCTGATTTACCATAGTCAAACCAGACTATAAGCCAAAGATAGTTTTTTTCATTGGTAGTCAAGGTTGATCAGAGCGACCACGATTGTATTCAGATACCATTGCATTTAAATACCAACACCCTATTGAAATATATTTTGGAAATACAACATTAATTAAAAAATAGAAGTATTGTTTCATACATAAGCCATAAACGGTCTCGAATTTAATTATACAATTTAATGTTAACGTTGACTATAAAGAAACCGGTCAATTTTGTGGTATTGATCATATAATTCACATAATTGTGACCTCATTACAAATTTAATGCCTTTAACCCTGAGGTTTTAGAAAACTTTGATCGGCTATTTCAATACTTTATTATTATCAATTTAATAAAGACACCGATTAAGACGTTAAATCAGATGTTCATAATATTAACCCCAATCACGCGTGATGATAATTGGCATGCAATATTCTTGAATATTTTAACACCTCAGCTAGTAATAAAAAATATTCAACCGATCAAAATATACATAATTTATCGATATCAAACACTTGACCCCATTTTACTCCCTGATCAATATATTATAAAATTGGCATTGAATTGTTTTTTTAAAAGCGCATCATTCTCAATATTTTTTTGGGTGTGTGCAGTTTTGTTATCGTTCAATTGCAATACATTCATTAACGAGTGTCTCTAAAATGTTCTTGTAACATTTTGAATGTTATTTCAATTAGTCAATTATGTTTTAATGACTTGAAAAAAATAAAGAAAAATAACAAACTCAACTTAGATCTCTCTGATAAGTATGTTAATTATTAATATTATTGAGTGTTAATTGAAACACGCGTTTAATTTAATACAAGTGAAATCTCACATAAAATTTTTCATACACATGCGTTGGAAATGAATTTATTTGAAGAAGCAACCACTCATACATTGAATATTCATCGTCCACAGAAATGTTATTGATATATATTTTATACCTAAATCTACTTGGAGGCCATGTGTTCAATTTCAGTCATCAGAAGAATCACTAACGATCTGTTTATAAGCGAGCTTTCATCAAAAAACACTACTGTCTGGTGAAACGGATGCACTTCTTTTTAAAACTAAATGCCAAAACGTATCGTGTTGGCATTTGATAAGGAATCATCGGCTGATAAAATAACCACTCAACTTAAAGATAACCAGAATCAGCTCGCTTGGAATGGATTCACATTATGGCTATATTTAATTTGATTGATTTTGAATTGTAATTAACGAGGAGCTAACCAGAAAATGATCTACACAATTCGACAGTCGTCGTATGACTGGCACGTGCTCCAACGATTACTTCTACTGAATCTATAATTAAAGACACACCAAACACTAGCTTTTTATGTGTAAAGTCATGTTTAAACGGGAAAATTGCAACGTAAATGCTATTTTGTCACATTCCAGTTATTATTACATTTATACAAGTTCGAGTTATATACGTCAGATTACAATTATTTGAAGGCGAAACTCACATTTTTATCCGATAATTAATCATCGGTTAAATTATCACAATTCCTTGATTATCTAATGCCAAACAATGGAAAAAAGTATTTTTTTTATTAAATATTAAGGCGTTGATCAATTGTCGAAATAAGGTCAAATTATTTTTATATCATTCTACCATTTTGATGGGCTATAATAATAAAAATCATCTTTTTTCTTCTTACATGTTGAATCTGATTCTTTATTTTTTTAAATCTAAATACAAAATTAGCTACTCTGATTTATCACAACAAGTTTAATGAACGAGAAATGGAATGCAAACAATAAAATTCTTTATCTAAGAGAGTTTAATAGAATTTGTACAGCATGCAAACATGAAAATTATTATTTTCTTATATTATGTATTATGTTTAAAAAATATTCAATAACAGTACGTTTCATACAATTCTTAGTATTTTACATCCTATTTCTTCAAACCTTGAAAGTAAGTTTTTTGATTAAAAAAAATGATCGAAGGTCCATCAAAATACTATGTATCTACTTATGTGTACTACAATTATTATAATATTACTAACTAATTATATTATAATAAAATAAAATTTCGAAAACATGCACTCTTTGATAAATGCAAGAATGCAAAGATCAGCTTTTTTATTATTTACGATATACTTTCATACGAGTAAACAATGAATGTTTTTTAAAACTAATTAAGTAGATAAGAATATTTATAATGGCTAATTTAATAAAAACATATTTTACTTTGAGTTTATAAATGGTACACAAATAAAAAAGACACGGTAGTGTCTTTCAAGGTGACCAAAGACGCCATGGAATGCTGGCAATATTATTTTCGATAAAACTCTTAAAATTCACTATTCTTATTTTAATATTCATTATTTAAATTATGTCATTACGACAAGGAACAATGCAAATTATAATAATGATAGACGGACAAAGAAGCCCATACTTGTTTGTCTTCTGATGATCCATTGTTTAATTTAATATCAACAAATAGAATCATTAATGTCTCTTTATTGACTAATTTTAAAATAACATCTTGTAACGCGGGATATTTTAAATTGGAATGTTACATACAATAAAAGAGAAATCGCAGATATACAAGGAAGGGTCGCTTTAATGACATCCGAATCTCTGTCTAAGTGAACTGTCTTTGTCTAATTATAGCCCAGTCAAATTAGGGTTTTACTTCGGATTTTTTGCAAAGAAGCTGTAATTTTGCATACACTTTTATTTCGGTATTCTATGGGTGGTCTGAAAAATCGAATGAAATCAGGTGACGGGTTTGGAAGTGATCCGAGGTCAAAGGTCACAAAAATCACTGACTGACTGGGCTATAAGTGAACTGTCTTTGTCAATGAATATACACTGTAGAAGGCAGAAAGACGCCAATGAAGGTAACAATGGCAGGCTTACACGAGACCGCCATTTTGTTCGCCAAGATTCTTCTAGGATAAAAGAGTGGCTAAATAACAGCCTTTCAAATAAAAGGCTCGGAAAACTTCCGAGGATATCACTGGAAACCCAGAATCATTGGAAGACGAATCCAAAAGAGGTGGAGTAAGAAGAGAAAGTTGGAATCCTTTCCCTGAGGACCAGCCAGGAAGGAGGCATCCGAGGAGTATTAAAATGGTGCTCTGGTAGAGAACATTCAGTCTGCTGCTTGACTAGTGGTTGCAGGACTCTAGTGATGTGCTATTGAGGAGAGTCTGCTGCTTGACTAGTGGTCGAGAGGTCGTTCTGCAACTTGTGAGTTGGTTCGGATCTTTCAAAGCTGGTCGCAGGACTCCAGTAGTGTGCTACTGAGAAGCTTGAGTTTTGTGAAGACTTGTGAGTCTGGTGAGCCTTGGGTGTACTTCGACTTTGGAAGTTACTGCGGTTTGGCCGACCGTTACGGTGCCTAAGTCTGAACAAGTTTGTCTTTATCTTTCCCCTTGATGTGACTCCCCCGTACGATCCAGGACTTGTCCAGGAATAGTACCGTAGGTCGAGTCGTCGCTGAAGGAGAGGGTGCTTTCCATTGATTTCTCTGTACAATTCAGGACTTGTGAGTGCGTGAAAAGTACCGTGGGCCCAGCCGTAGTACCGACATCAATGATAACTGGGTTATCCAGGAAGAGTCGTCACTGGAGGAGAGATTGCTCCACGTTGAATTCCTCATTTGTCTAGGAAACAGGGTTATCCGGGAAGAGTATCAGAGGTCGAGCAGAGTGCCGCCTAGGAAATACGACAGTGATAACGGGGTTATCCGGGAATTTTTCCAGCTGAAGGGGCTAGGCTAGCGAGCCATCCAGAGTTAGTTGAGTATTGACTATCTTTTGTACTTTTTGTGTCTTGTTTATATGTTATATTTTGTTTGTGAATTTGTAATATGTTTTTCGTGCTGAATAAAAGGTTTCCACGAAGAATTGTTTTACAAAATAGGCGCCCAACGTGGGGATTGCAACACACATAGAGAGAAATGGGTAACAATCTTATATTAATTAGTATGAGTAATATAATAAATCCCTAGATTTTCATCCTCCTAGGTACATATTTAGATAACCATTCCAGTCTTGTTAATCTACTTTTACGTGTTTCTTACCTTATTATAGAAACAAAATATATAATATTGTAATAAATATGCTTCCTTTATAATAAATGATAATCAACCTCACGTACTTATAATGGAATGTAGGTATTATTATAATAGGAAGACGACTGACGAGGCTCAAAAGTAAAAGATCGATTGCATGACCTTACAAATGGATATAAATAAATCAGTATATATATCAATATATAATTATTAATTATATAATTTATAAGTGTATGATATATTCAAGATTCAGAATATCTATGTATTTATAGGAATGTATAAATTATTTAACAATTTAACTATATGCGGCATTACGTTCGTGGCTTTTATAATTATTATATCTGAAACTATCAAAACTCACGAAATGTTATTATATTTTTCAGTCTGAAACATGCTATTTTGACTACAATAGAAGTACTGTTTAACGTTTTTGATGTTTCCCTCCTGAAAGCAGGTCATCACAAGTGTACTATATAATAAAGCCATAGTTTTATAATATAACAGATAATAAATAAATAGTAATTTAATTACACTCATTATAAAATTTACAAAAATATATATTTATTGTTGTTTGATAAACTTACTTAAGTTATGATTAGTTACAAGGAGCACTGTTAGGGAGACTTCTGCCCCGAGTAGGCGTCGCGACGCTTCTGCAAGTGAAAGCATCAAACAAAAATGTTTACGTTTCTGAAACATCCTGTGAACATGCGCAAGGAACACTTTCGCTTTCAGCCAAGAAAAATGTTAAGATGCAATATCTTACGGATTTATCACGATGAATAGGGTGTTAGTCAAGGGGAGATAATATTACCATCTAGGTAACACTTATAAATCCATCTGTTGAATGGAAATAGTAGACCAGATCATAATCACTTAATTAGTTAAATGATGAGTGTGAAATAATTATTTTATATCATTAAAAAATAACCAATGTAAAATGTATCCATAATTAGATAGTTTAGCATAGAAACGGGCAAAATTATAAATATTGCCTAATTTACTTAACTGTTTAATTATTTTTATATAAAATACATATTAGTGTTAATATTAGATTTGTTTGTGGATAATTTATTATAGGTATTTATCATAATTAGTAAAAATTATTGTTAAAATATCACTCCTTTATCGAGCGACATTTCACATAAAGAGTCCCGCATAAGACACAAGAGGTTTAATAACCCTTGCAAAAATGTTCCCGATGAAAAATTACATGAAGACAACTATAAAATAAAATGACTGAAAAGTGAGATTGAGATGTGATCGTTTTAGCGGCAAAAATTGTTTTGTATAACGACTAGGATTCTGGAACGAATTATTATCGTTAAGAGACTGTATTAACAATATCTGTTCTGCGATGAATTTTAATGCGAAAAATATAATGTAATATTTCTTTGTGATACATTAATGCTTATAATATTGCAACGATATTTGAATGGGGTGAGTTTATCCCATGACAACCTCTATTTATGATCAATAAGGTAGATGAATGAAAAAGGGTTGTTTGTTGAATCCCCGGTATTTGGGACGACAATATTGGCATGTTTACTCTTATTTCAGTGTCAGTAGGTCTTGTTCGTGATGAGTTCACGTGTGTGTAATATAAAAGTGCAATTTAGCCTCCCTTTAGTGTGATAGTGTAGGAGACAGGGTGCAGTGACCTCAGGGGTGCCGAATTCCTGTGCCCCCTTGTTACCATGACAACGTACGTGCACTTAATATTTCGCAGCACCACGCCCCCATTCCCTTAAAAATAGCCTGTCTAGCCACCCAACAACTTGTACGCTTATTTTAGATCCTGGTCTTGTATCTACACTCGTCCTTTATGGAAGAGCTTCGTTTGTAGCCAAGGTGAATGTACCATTCACACCAAAATATTATTATTTACACCCGAGATTGTTATGATATAAATATGCAATAATTGGGCATGTCTTAAAGACCAGGAGTAAAAGGGTACGTTTACTTTTAAATGCCAATGTCCGAACACGATATTTTATTTGTGTTGCAAAGGAAATACCTACAATAAATACGCTTACAATATCCTGAAACGACGCTTAGAGGGGTGCTGAAATAAATCTATTTATGTCATAATCATAATCTGAAACCGTTTTATGTCCATGTCAGTAGAAATAATATATATTTTTCCATTAATAAAACATTGAACCTGTCACAACCAAAATTGGCGAGCAGCTTAATGTGCTAATAATGGCTCGGTCTTTTTTATTATATGTATTTTTTACTTTTTTTAACCATTTTTTCTTATATATCAATAACTTATTTGGTAGTTCCAATTAGGCCCCACCTATAATGAGCCGAGAGACACAAATATTTTTATACTATTCCACCAAAAATAAAATTCTCTATAAATTTTAATTAAATATTTTACTACATTACACACTCTGTAATTTATATATTGATTGGATATTCTTAGGAAATATTATGCATACTAAAAATTAGTTTAAAAAAAATTATTGTAATCTTCAAAAAATACTTTAGTATGTAAATATTTCATTTAAGATAAAGAATATGTTTTGTGTATCTTGAAAGGGAAAATTTTTAACTCTACCGAACGCATATGGAAACTTTTATTTTAGTTTGTGGATAGATTGATAGATGACATTACTTTTATCATTTCATATAAATGTGCATAAAAAAGGGAAATTGCTACCCAAATTTCGTTAATTCCATAATAAAGCAGCAGTTTTTAAACTGCAAAACTGCGCTAGAACTTTTTAATAAATATAAGCATTCCACAATATCTACAAATAAATGAAACCTTAAATCATATTGTAATAGTAAAATTGTACGACTTTATATATTTAATTCCAATTTAAAGTTTATCCAAAGAAAAGGATTTAAAGACTGTATTTAAGTGTCCTTTGGGCTTTTCTAAATGCTTAGTTATACATATTTATCATAGCTTTCTTTTTATGGAAAATGTGTTTTAATTTACATTGTGACTTTCTGGGTAAAATAGATAATTTTCCTTATATTTAATTTATAAAAATTGTTTATTTGATTCGAATATGTTAAGGTTTCTATATTTATTAAAAAATAAACGATAGTGAGTCGTGGCAAAAAAATTAGGGGAGGCGTAATACCATAAATTTTGAAAACCGGTCTAATTAAGTATCTATCATTTTGGTACTTTGAAATACAATTATTGAGTTTAGTGATATTTTTTAAATAAATAATCATACAGCATATATATAATAATACTAATTATGTTAAAAATTAAAGGTTGAGAAGGTCTCTTAAAATGAAACCTCCCTGGAGGAAAGTGTTATTTACTCACCTTCACGTGGGTTTTTAAAGCTTGTCCGTCATGTTTTTTGTGCTATCATTCCATCACTAATTTTGTATCAACGACCACCAACGAATCATTTGAAGATGTTTAGTTTCTTCACACAATAATCGTTTAAATGACAAATCATAAATTTAATTTAAAAAAATCATTAATTTGTTTTGTGCAATTGTATGATATTAATCTAACGAAGGTTTTTATTCATAATATTATACTGTGGATACCTACATTTAAAATACAAAAATATAGTCCACACCCATTCATTATTGTTCGGATGATAAATGTTATTGTTATAAATCGGATTACAATTCAGTGCCTTTTGAACCATTTAACAATATTTTGAAGTGGGCAACAATGGCCTGTATCCCGTGATAGATTAATCTATTGGATGAAGATGGTGAAGGCCCACCCAAGATGTAATTATTCAGACCTCCTCGAGGATGAGGCTTGTGGACTCCATAAATTTTATTGAGAAAGATCCTGGACCTACAAGCAAAAGGTATAATAAAAACACTTTCAATCTCGTTCCCAAACGTTTCTAAAGACTAATTACACAAAAAAATAATACATTAGAATTAATTCATATGAGACTCATTACACGAATATTTGATCACTAAATACACAGGGGGGTTCATTTATAACAACCAATTTAAATAAAGTAGAAATATAATTCTGTTTCATAAATAAATCACCCAGTGTTAATGCATTAGGTATTATTCTGAAAATGACGGATAAATTGGGGATGTTTTATCCCCTTGGGAATCGCAAGTTGTGGTATATAAATGACAAATATTTGATTTTAGACAAGGGTGGTAATTCTAACCCTCATACTACTCAGATGCATTTATATCAAGCTTGTGTTAATATGTATTATGCACTTATATGGTTACCCCATACAAATAATAATTAATTGTATTTAGAAATGTCATTTAGATTTGGCCAATCACAGCCATTAGGTAAGCTGTGTTGCCTCTGAATAAAGCTTGAAATTTTCTCTACCAATGTAAAAATCAAAGACTAAGATAAAGTAGCTCTCTCCCGCAATTCGCTAATCACGAATAATAAATGTAAAAATCTAATAATTGTTTGTTTTTTTATTTATTTTTATACGCCCGAGAGGAAGTTTTTGTTTTTTTTAGACACAACAACATTTTATTTCATTGTATTTCGGTGATGTTAACTATTACTAGTTACACAGGTCACCAAAAGTGTGGCTCTATGATAATAATCGCCTCAGTATTTACCTTACAATATAGGAAATCAGAGCAAACTGGATCAAGACGATCGATCGGGATTCTATTATTATTATTTCCGATCTCCCAGTCGTAATAACCCATCAAATATATTATTTTTACTTGAGCGGGATTTGAACCCATGACCACAGTATTTATAGCAGTATATTTACGCACCTTATCCCCTGAGCTATTACGGTGGTACCTTACAATCCAGGAGATCAGAGTAAACCTGGATCAAAACGATCGATCGGGATTCTATTAATATTATTCGCGATTTGCCAGTTGTAATAATCGTTTTTTTTTACTTAAGCCGATACTATCGATATTAGGAGGCCAGACAAGTGGATGATAAATATCATTATGGCGGACCAGGCAGATGAGTTTGACAGAGGACACACTAATTAATTGTCTCACTCAGACTCGTCTTCTCGGTCCGCCATCTTGATATTTGTAAATCCAGTTTTCTGGCATTCTTATTGACGCTTGGTAAACGGTTGAGCGGTATTTGAACCCATGACCACAATATTTTGTTGCCACGCTCTTTATCCCCTGAGCTGGTAAAACTATTAAATCGGGAATATTTTTTTAAACCCTCCTAACATCCCTTATATACTGTATTTAAATGGGATGGATGTTCTATATAAATATGGCTGTTGCCACTTATGTACCTAATCTCAGGATTAAATGAAAACTTTTCAAGCATAATTTCTAATATTTACGAACACACCTGCCTGTGCCGTATCCATTATATAATAAAGTTACCGTTGTCGATAGCTATTCATCGACATCTTAATAAAAATAAGCCGAGGATCTCTCAAATAGTTTATGGAGTCTGACACATGAAGTAATTCCAACAAGTCACCGTTTCATTGTGATCTGACCACCCACATGAGCATCTTTCAATTCAACAACACAATGCCGAATTCGTATTCAATCAAATGATTACATCAAATTGTCATCGGCTCTGAGGATCCCAATTTATATGTGAATGCTTTGCTTAAATCAAATCCTTTATTAAAGTGACACGTGAGATCCTTCTAATTTAGATCATACCGTTGGGCTTATATGAAAGGAGCAGCTTGTTGTAAATGAATGCTAATTTAATATTATGATGATCAATAATAACCGAGTATCAAAGGGAAAGCATTCACAGCAATAAATAAAGCAAATAGTAGTAAACATCGGAGATTCGCTCGACAACTCTTCAAATGCATTTTCTTAATTACATACATTCGAAATTAGCCATTCCAATTATTATTTCATAAAGATGTTCACATATATTTCAAAATATTAAAAGACTAATATTTAAATAAAAGAAATCACCAGTTCAACGAATACATATTTGCAATAATGAATACTTAAAATTTCGCTTTTGCCGTTTCGAAACACATTTCAAGTAACGATTTCGAAACTGCTTGTTTAAAGTTGAAGCTTTGACACTACAAAATATTATAATCCTTTAATATATGTACACTTGTTCAAAATACGCACTTCAAGATAAGGTGTTTGAATATGCACTCAACTATTATTGAAGTACATTTAATTATACAATAGATTTTTGGAAATATGTGAAATGCATTCTTATACAACAAACAAAATGTATGGTCGTTCTTCTATGAGCACATTATGAGTGAACCGATAAGAACCAATCACTAATGAGCTCGTTTCTTGTTGATTAAATACTGAGGTATGTATTTGTTTTAATTTAAAATAGTTCAATTTATTTTAAAGCCATCACAAGAATTATATTGAACTTGACAGCATATTTCATTTTTAGAACAAAGCGCGTACTTTGCAAAAGATCTTCTGTATTTTCACCACACTTTTTTATGATATTGATTTTATGTGTTGTTAAAATGGCAAGGAATAAAATCAAAAGTTGGTCGGTTACCAAGGGGAAGGTCCACGCGATCGCGTGCTAGACAAAGTTTTGCATTCATAAAATATTTTAATACATATATTTATGTATATATGCATTCAGGGTTGACGTGATTTTGGCTATGGATATTTCACCCTCTCTGAGTGCATGTGACTAAATTATTCTATTCATATGTAATATGCTTCGTTGGCTTGTCGCATTCAGCCCAAAATAGATAAATTACATGATCAATGACCTATAAATTAAATTTGAAGTATGAAATTTAAGTGTTTTTGACAAGCATGCGTATTCCTAGAAAAAATATTAACAGAAGCATTTATTTAAAAAAAAGTACACTTGAAATGCAATTTGATTTTATCAAAATTATAATTCATATCTATTGAATTAAAATTGTTGTCTGCAGAGGACTTGTTAATTGTTCTTATATTAGTTTGGTAATATCACTATAAATTTATTAGATATAATATTTATGAGTAATAAAGTATTTTGACCTATTCGACTCTGCAGCGAATTTCTTTATTATTTAATTATTGCATTATTTTAACTCTCTGATATACGTATACACAAAATATTATACAAATGATCTACAGTTATCATTAGAGTCCGCCAAAATGTGGCTTTTATTTGTATGGAATGTGGCTCTAAAAAAGGTAGCACAAGTGGCATTCTATGCATAAAAATACAAATTCATCATAAAATATTGCTTTATGAAAATAATTCTCTCAAATACTATGTCGGTACTACCTAAAACCCCGTTAATTAATAGTCAAAGAGTTAAAAGAGGAAAAAGTATCATTTATTCGAAAATTGGCAAAAAGTAGCATTATAATCTAGAAAAATAGCATTTGGCGGACTCTGGTTATCTATCATACATAAATTATTTATAAATTTATGGGAAGAACTATAAAATTGAATGCAAATTTCAAAAACAATTTTTATTATCACACAACAAAGCAATATAATATAAAATGTAAGCCGCGCAGTGCTCTACAATTGTGAGCAATTGAAAACCTGTTTTTTCACCATCTTGGCCGAGCTTTGATTATTAGATGTTTTTATCAACAAAATATTACTAGTGATTTGATTATAAATAATGTTATTTATTTGAATTTGGAACAGTTTGTAAAATTTGGTGAAAAGTGACAGGACTGATGCGTGATGTGCCGTTTTTATTAAATTGATATAGTAATAAAGGTATGTTTGTTAATATTTAATAAAACAATAGGTGTTTAGATTCAATTAATACGTGATTTTTGCCGTTTTGGTTATAAAAATTGTGTATTTTAGTTAGAAAGTGATCGGTATGCAATAAATGTTTGGTTGCAATGCATGTGTGTATTGTGTTTGATAGTGTTCATGTACACGCACCAATACACACTTGACCTTTTGTAAATTTCTCCAGTGCAGCTGCGACCTTCAGGAGTGGGGAGACACAACCAAGTGACTCACTTTGAACCAGTCGAGCATTGGCTCTCTTGGCGTTAGGTCTGCTCAGTGTCGTGTCTCCTGCGCGCGTATAGACACTCGCGATATATTATTAGTACGACTATTTCGAGTTTAGTATTAGCGCGACAATGTTATCTCAGTGAATTGAATATTCGACGATGTTTCATTTAAAATTATTCATTTTGGCCTTAGTGGCCTGGCACTCCTGTACTTCAGACAGGATAACTCCGGCACCCGTGACTGTTTTAAAGTGCTGCAAGGTGGGCGAATCACTACAAGGAACGGAGGATGACTTCAAGTGCGCCCCCGGAGTAGGGCCTCACTGGGCCCCTTACATATACATGCCGAGGAAGAGGGCTTTCCTCCCCGCCGGTACTATCCCGCCATACTGGACTGTGGTGGAGGCCCAAAGACCCGTTTGCGAACCTCCGACTAAACCTTCCCACTTTCGCTCCACTCCTACTTCCAGCCAGAACTTTATCCTCTTCGCCAACGGGTCGCTATTCTTGATCTACCACAACGTGATGTTGGCCCCGACGACTTTCTGCGTGGACGTGGCCGAGACTATCGTGTGTTTGAACGAAGAGGGCGGGACTGCACCCTCGGCCACGGTCACTGACGGGGAAGTATCCCCCTTAGTGCAAGCCCAGAGGAAGATCAAGGTGAAGAAGTGTTGCGGAGGCGGCGCCGCTTACAGTGACAAGAAAAAAGCGTGTGTTGTTTTACCAGGAGATGATTTCAACACGGATGATATTAAACTGGCCAACGACTTTGAAATGACCAATACTACCGATTTGAACGGGACGTATTCTATCCAACTGACCGGAGGGTTTCCTACCTGTTTGGCCGGAGGCAACGGATGGGTTATAGCCGGACACCTTTCTGACTCCGTACTCGCTATAGACGGATCCCTGGTTATGAGTTCTGTCGGTATGACCATGAATAAGGGTGACTACTGCGTCGAAAGGGTGCAGGAATTAGACAAGACGGCGAGGGTGTTCGCTTGTTCTGAAAGTGTTCCCCACGAGGGTAAAGCTCCCGACAATAGAGGTGATCTTAGGTTCACCCTGTACCCCATAGGCTTGCTCATATCCTGTGCATTTTTACTGGCCACCTTGGCTGCGGGGTTCCTACTTCCAAGTAGTCACCATGCCTTGCACTGGAGATGCCAGACCCACTACATCTTCTGTCTCCTGGTCGGAGACCTCATCATGGCCATCACTCAGCTAGCCAGTGGTTCCATCTCTGGCGCCGCCTGTATCACTATGGGTATGTTAATCTAAAAATCGTTAAATTAGAATGTATCTGTTTTATATCGTATAGTAACATGCAAATGGTCATAACAAATTTATTACTTGTGCAGTTGTGTCTATTCAAAAGCTTCACAAACTATTATTTTCTACAAGATAGCAGTTGTATTTATGGAATGTAATTACAAATAAACACGTATATAATTTATATTATTTATGCAAAAATGTTATACATATTACTCGTAAAAAGGTATAAAAAATTTAGACTATATGTTTATATCAATAAATTTCGTTTGATTTGTTTTCATTAAGGGCCAGTTTCTTCAACCCGTATTAAATCGTGTGCTACGTGGCAAGAGATTGTACGAATTCGTCAGGAAACTGGAAATAAATTTGGTCCTACTTTTACACGTTAATTGGATTCGTTGTATGGGCCATCATAATAAATATCTGGAACTTGTAATGCTGCGTACAAACACTCGCGAACGTTATAAAATGTAGACGAACAGCGAAAGTATGGATGGCACAATCGTCAACATTTGCCTTGATTAGTCGAGTGTGTGGTGAATTTTTACTAAATTAAATCAAATTTTTCGAACACCGATTATCGGATTCGCGTAATATTACGAGTATTAATATTATTTAACAATATTAACTTGGATTCTCGCGAACATTCACTCGAAAGCATTCGTGCGAGTGTGTGAATGTGCCATAATAGAATTTTCACCCGATTAAATGAATTGTACAATAAACAAGACACATTGTTCAAATCATGAAAAACTTATTCACAATGATTGTAGCAGTATTTGCGATGAAACCAATAATAATCACGGATGACGCAAAAGATAATTCCAATCACGCAATTGTTGTTATACACTGGTTGCAATGAAAAGTGTCCCGTCAATCGTGGTTTATCTGACAGCTATACATCTGTGCACTTTCTGTGCATGTTCTAATATAATATATTCAGTTCATAACTCTAAACTCAATTAACACGTCCATTTAACTGACTACAACTTCAGTCGTGAGCAGGTCTCATGATGAAAAGCACCTTTACTGCAATTCACTCATTGCATTGGTAATGTTTATCACCTTCACAGTAATTATATTTGGATTTAAAGCGGCACTTGAGATCTCTATAACTCGAAATAATGACTAGCAGTCTTATCTACAATTTACCGGTGAAATATTATATGTAATCTATTGTCGTCTTCAGCGATGCACTTCCAATTATTGAAGCAAACATGCAACAGCTGAAATGATATAACAAGTTAAGGTCATTAAACGGCATTTTAATAATAATATTCTGATTTTATATGCATTGAACTGTCCAATGTCGAGCTTTCTCTTCAAAAATACCTACTTCGATTTCAAAAGTCTAAATTCCCCCGTTAATAATTGTGGTATTAACGGTACTTATATTCGATGGTCGGCTTTTTGCCTTTGGTTACTTCGACTTTATACAAGTTCAGATGAATGCTGCATTCACTGTTGACAGCATTAAGGTTTTGTTTGTATATCTAATGAGGGTTTTATATATTCACTTGTACTTGAATATATAGTGAATTATTGTGTGAGAATAAGTAGTATGTATTTTGAATTAATGGTACAGTGCATACTTATGTAGATATACCTGCCTGTTTTAACAGGTCGGATTAATTATAATATTCTTTTTTTTAATCAATTATTACATATGTCACCTCTGCTCGATTTAATAACTCGATTGAGACGATCAAGATTTTTTAATGGATATTATTTCTTATATCTCCCTATAATTATTAATTTTAATTATAGCAAGATTTGAACCCGTGACCACAGTACATATTTGTAGACACGCACCTTATGCCTTGAGCTATTCCGCTAGTAAATAATGGGTCGGTTTCTTCAAGAAGTGAGCCACCTAACTCGAGAGTTTTGTGCAATCTGTACTATAGTGATTGCATTAAATTGTAGCACTTAACTATTTATTTTAGGTTTTTAAATTGCGTTATTTTTGTCTTTCATATCAAAGAATGCTGCATGCGTGAAATTTTGCATTCTTTCCACGTGTCTTGTCCACCCAATAGGTCATGACAATGTGACTTGGATTATTGTTTGTGCTTCTACCAAGTATAGTAGACGACTATAGTATCTACTCATTTGACAGTGGAGCCATTGTTTGTCTCATTTGTATATCAATGCCTTTCCTAGAATATAATGCGAATTCCTATTCATACACAATACATATACGGATATATCACATGCACCGATTAATGACTTCGTATTAAGTCCAATTACCTTTATGTAATTTCATTAATTACACTATCCAATGAATCCACGATCTGGACCGTTAAATCAATAAAGTTATAAAAAATAATATATTACATACAACACATAGATATCTGTATTTAATAAACTAAGAAGCTTATTTGATTTGTGAATAACAAATTATTGTTTTACTACCTACGGATGATTCAAGACCTGATCTGACCTGATATTATTTTAAATAGTGGCAATTAAGCAAATACAGTCATAGATATAAATAAACATAAGATATCGCATGAGTGGCTAAATGCGTGTTTAGTTCAAATACATCAAGTGGCCAAAAACATCAGTTACCTGGCAAATATTATACTGTAAACATCTCTCTTCATATCTTCAGTTATATTTCACAGTAAAATGGGTAAATGCATTGTTACTACATGTCATATGGACTCAAACATACACTCAAATACATTTAAGCTCAGTTTTTACCGCTGACTACTTTTGTAAAATGTTTAAAATATTATTTCGTTTTAATCGCCAATGTATTATCACAGTCACTCTCAGAGGTCAATAGAAATATGTTGAGTGAGGGAGACACACTTATGCCTTTATCGAATAGGAGAGAAGAGTGTAACAATACACGGGTTTATACGACTTACTTATAAGCAATGCGATATCTACGATATAACATTTTAAATTGATTTGATCGGTTATTACGACTGGGAGATCGGGAATAATATTATTAACATCCCGATCGATCGCCTTAATCCAGGTTTAATCTGATTTACTGGATTGTAAGGTAAATACTGAGGCGATTATCGGTTTTTTCGGTGACTGACAATGAATTAACAGGTTGTTGTGTCTTAAAAAACAAGTTTGTAATATTGCTCTCAAAAAGGGATCTCGGGATTATTGTTACTGTAATGATAAGTTGTATTTTTTTTAAAGAATGTTTCTTAAAATGTGCTATATATTCTAATAAGGCGTTATTGTGATTAATTTTTTTTTTACTGTCGATGTATACAAATCGGTTATTTTTTTTTGCATATGTATGTGAAAATTATCACGTATTTTTTTAAATAATTATTAACGAAGCCAATTTGATACGATTGAAAGTTATTTGCGGTGTTGTTTATCTTACAACTTTAATTTGTCAACAATGCATTAAATCGATACGTTATCTATATTGTCTTATACGGTGCCACCAATCGCATGTGTATTTATTAAATCGGTTTTTTTGTCTATATAAATGGTTATTTTTTTATAAATATTAAATATAATTGTAGTTTTTTTTGTGGTGTGCATAAATGCATACGCATAATGATTGAGAAGTATGTCACATACTGAGTTTATTGACCGTGTTCTTCGGAACACTGTCCGAAATACCAAAGTTTGTTTTTTGCTTAAGCTGGATCCATTCTTGATTTGTTTTTATTTTAGTGTTTCGATCACATTCATCACTTGTTGTTCGATTCATTCACTTGTTATATAGATATGGAACAATCGTGTATGCAAATTCTAAAGTACATCCTGCAAATATGGAGTGTATGCGGGAAAACCAGTACAACTTGTTTTATGGTTATTTGTTTTAAAATTAAACGCATTTTCCAGGTGCTCGAAATACGAAAAGCAATCAAATTTGGATGGATGTGTATTTCTGTATGTCGTATTTATGATTTGATAGTGTGTATATATGCATCGTATAAACAATATCGGTTGATTGCAGATCTGTTTATAGGCATCAAACGTGTCTAAATTATACAGGATTTGAAGGCCAAACCAACCGGTGTGTTATCAGGTTTATGGTTGAGCTAATTATTACAAAGTTTCTGCAATACAATCGGCCACTCTCTCATCGCTCTAGTTCGCAAGAGATCCGCTATAAAACGGACTTTTTTTGTACACTTGTTTTTGTTCTCCGTTAAAATTGGAGAACAATACTCGAATTCAATAATATTTGTTTTTTTTTTAATTCGATTGATAGATTGGGTCCAGAGAGGCAGGTTCTTGGCCAGTTCTCAATTTGTAATTGCAATAAAGTGTTTGTATGTAGAACGTGAAACTGGTGTACTTATTTGCATCGCAATTATAACAACTCGCTTCAAGAATTATGCTATTTTCCTCTTTTCCACATGCAATATCAATTTTACAAAAGATCATATGACCAACAATTAAAACGAGTGCCCAACCGAACAATTTAATACTTCCCTATTTATTGTGTGTACTCGGTCATTTAACACTGTGTAAAGAATTTAGTTCATTCGTTTGTGAACGACTATTTGTATTAAGGTATTTCGTTAAATAGGACAACTATTCCATATAAATGTCGAACAAGTACGTGTTGATTCGTTGTGTTTTTTCGCCTGGGGCATAAACGACTCTAAATAGATAAATTATTCATAGAGCTTTGAGCATTATTATCTGTTTTGTTTATTCCTAGCCGTAGAAAAAGTGTATTTCCATAGATCAGGGTAACGGTATAAAATGTCATTATGGTGGTGCCATGTCGTCTGTTTTGTAGATTATGGCCATCCTTCAAACTAATTGCCTCTCACGCACTTCTCTCGACTTGTTTGCGAACCGGCCCATCGCTTTTTTCTTCTTATACACATTAGAAGGCTTTAAAAGACATTTGAATGGTGTAAAGAAGATTCAATACCGCCGAAGGCTTTCAACAAATCCGATCGCGAGACTCTTTGAACAAAATTTATTCTCTTCGAGTTTGTTTGAACGGAATATAAATGAGCAATCGATTGCATTTATTAATAATGATTATATTTTTACATATGAGCATATTTCCGGTACATTAAGGTGGAATGAAGAGATTTGAGACGGTTAGATTATTCCGGTTTTGAGTTCATCGCAAGTGTGATTACATAAATATAATATTATGTTTTTGATTACTTAATTATTATTACAGCTTCCGAACGGTATTTAAGCATATCCTTAGTGTGTTTATTTTTTATTCGATGAATGCGATTAGTATATAACATTTTATTGATCAATTAATAGAAACGTTGGATGGAACCCCCCTGTGAATTTGCCGACAGGTTTGTAATTAAAAAGTACGTCCGTGGGAAAGCAATAAAATAAAAGACTGTTCGCGACTATGAGCCTGATAATATAATTATTTTTATTTAGTTCTCAATAACATGCAATGAATAAACTGAAAGCGCGGGTTTATCATTTTATTACGACAGTGTCGACTAATGCGCAATCGGTTAGGTGCTGTCTCTTTTTCGGAATCTCAAAAGTGAGTGCTTTCCTCTGTAATGTGATATTTTATTTAGTGTGAAGAAAGATGTGAAGTCTGGCGTGAATGGTGGTGTAAACCAGGTTCATTCACTCAAGTACTCCGTTCCTAATTCGATGAGAGAACCGCCGAATCGGTCATTTGGATCGAATTTACACCGGTTTACCGCAAAAATAGAAAACGGTACCAGTCAATATCTTAAATCAAGCATTATGTATAAATATTGACAAACCTTTAAATATTACAGTATACCCGTGTAGATTTCAAAATTATGTATTGGACTATGGAATTGATCCATGCATGGATCGTAAACGATGGATGCGCTTTTTTTAACATTCCCGAAAAAAATGTATTATTAATGCAACCAACCAAATTATTTATACAGAGTGTACTTGAAATAACTGAGAATATTTTAGGGGGTGGTAGGGTATCGTTAGAATAATTGTAAAAAAATTAAATATAAAAAAACAACATATTTTTATAAATTAAAAAATAATTAATAATATTAATAGTGTTTATGGAATTGAGTTTGGGTATCAGTACTCAGTAGTGACTGTTACATGTTTATTGTGTGTGTTATAACGTAATTAATATTATTAATTATTTTTTAATATTAATTAATAAAAAAATAATATATTTTTTTGGATTATTACGATTCCCTACCACCCCCTAAAATATTCTCAGTTATTTCAAGTCTACCCTGTATAAATACTACGTTTTAAGTTTCCGAAACCAGGGTTGTGTAATACAAGTGTAGTTGTGCGAGAGCCGCCATACTGCATTTTTACATGTACATGCGTGTATATTCGGTCCTTAAAATATTCTAATATATTAAAAATATAGCCTGTATATTTAAAAAAAATGTCAACCAATGATTAGGAAATACCGTTTTAGGCTACATATTATAAATTAATTGAATAAATGTGTTTTAACAACATCAAGTAGTTTATTATATGAAATTCCATTTGTGGCAAATCATGCTCATGATTAGTATCCCAAAACTTGTTTGTGTAACAAAAGTATGTAATCTAGGTCTGAGATATTTATTGAATAATTAAATATCAAACAAACAACAATAAAACGCAGTTATTTGAACGGGGTCACCCATCCAAGCACTGCCCACGCCAAAAACTTAATAAAGTTGAGGATATGGAATGAGGATATAACTTATATGTATTTTTTTAAACTAAAAAGCTCGTTGAAAATAAATATTTGATGATAGTTTCCCAATGGCTCAGACACGCATTCAATTTTGAACCACTTGTGCTAATAACGATCCGCTTTGTATTATATAAAGTAATTTACCGAAACTACACTTTAAACACGTGATTTAATATTTTTAGTTGTTTTGTAAAATTTTGCTCTAACAATGTATGTACGTATTGTTAGCGGATTCTTTCATATATATTTCCCAAGTGTAACATGCTCATGCATCGCTACAGTAAAATAAAACATTTTTCTCATAGACTAGATTATTGTGTGTTTAGATATATTATTTCTCTATATATTCTTTTTGTTCGTAACTAACATAATTAAATGTATAATTTTCATGGAAAATATGTATATTGGAAATAACTCACGCGTTAATCACTACTTACTGAAATATATCATGAGTTAGCAAAATTACTATAAAATAATCAATTTTTATTTTATAAAAGCTAAGCATTTGTTTTTATAGAGGTGAATGTCGAAAATGCAAAAATATACTGCAATTTTTTAAAAAATTATAATGCAACACAGATTATTTTGTTATGGTGGTATTCATTACCATCAATTATAAAATAAATAGTGTATATTTAATTATTATTCCTCGATTATGTTGTTTGTAGAGTTAAAATGAAGACATGCCGTGAACGACCCTAATTGGTCACACTGTTAAACAATTGTCAATATACCATCTTTTGCAGAACTCGGACGCTAAATACATAGGAAATAGTTTAGTAAGAAATCAAATAGGTAAAAATAGAAAACAATCCTTTAAGATACTTTTACAGATGATTGAGGGATTCAGGATCAAAAACTTTGTTTTTTTTTTGGAAATAAAAATGGATTATGGAGCTTTTGATTTTGAGCCCCTTGATTATGTGTGAATATTTTTGTACATTCGACTAAAAAAATATAATGTCATAGTTTATCTGTGTTTATTATTATTATATGACAATTTCTGGTGGTCTCAAATTAAAGTAACATTACACTGGATAATGACTTCACGGAAACATTCTCACGAATGTATAATAGTAAATTATATCCATGGTGGTTTTTTAGGTTTATACAAAAAAATATATAATTAATTTCCCGCGAGATATTCTCAACTGCAATGCAATTATCCAGGAACCAACCACTGCACTTATAAGTTAGCGATATATTTATTTGTCGAATCAGTTATTTTAATTCGATTTGACACAAATCTCGTGTTTAATATAATGTGTCGTCCGGGCTAAATATAATCGGTGGAATAGAGTGACCCAATTCTCGTTTATTTTTCTTGAAGTGTTACATATCAGTGTGGCGCCGTTTATCCTTATTTATTTCATTGTATACGAAATTATTAATCTGTGTGGACGAGGCCAAACACAAAGTCATCTGTAATATGTTTGTGAAAGAGATGTGTCGACAGCCAGTGTCATTGTAACCCTAGTACGATTTGTTGTGTGGCGCCATTTACTCTGTTTGGTCTCCTGTCTAATATTTTATATACGGACCTCATTCACGTTATTAATCATACGAGCTTCTCGCATTCTTCTCACTAGATGGACAGATTTTTATTTAATTTGCCATTCACTTCCCTTGAGCAATTTTCAAATGCCTGTCATCAATTTTACCTTTTCACGATTTCACTAACATATTGGAAAATATCTCATAACGATTGATTCCCTAAGCTCTACATATATATATATATATATATATATATATATATATATATATATACCATATATATATATATATATATATATATATATATATATACATATATATAACATATATATATATATATACATATATATATATATATATATATATATATATAACAATATATATATATATATATATATACTATATATATATATATTAATAATGCAGTTAAACAGTTAACTCTGAATATTGTTTTTATTTAAATTTACTAATTAATTCATTAGATATCGCATTGCATATAAATAATTCGTGTCAATTTCATGTAAACCCGTATTGTTGCACTCTCCTCTCCTATTCGATAAAGGCATAAGTGTGTCTCCCTCACTCAACACATTTCCTAGTGACCACTGAGAGTGACTGTGAAAACGCAATAATATTTTAAACATGTAAAAGAAGTAGTCTTTGGTAAAAACTGAGCCTAGATGTATTTGAGTGTATGTTTGAGTCCATATGACATGTAGTAACAATGCATTTACCCATTTAGGTAACTCATGTTTTGGCTATTTGAAAATCTTGAACTAAACACGCATTTAGCCACCCATGCGATATCTTATATTTATATCTATGACTGTATTTGCTTAATTGCCACTATTTAAAATAATTTCACGTCAGATCAGGTCTTGAATCATCCGTAGGTAGTAACACAATAATTTGCTATTCACAAATCAAATAATCTTCTTAGTTTATTAAATACAGATAATAACAAGACTTCCTTAAACATCTCAATTATTCAAAGTACATAATTATTTCTAGCGTGATTAATCAATTTGATTGCTTGCTATTAATTCAAAGTCCAATTACATTCTTGGGAAATTGGCTTGTATATTTGATTATCCCTCGATAGACACATTTTCGAATGTGGAGCTTATTTGTAATTTCTAATGCTTTTCATTCCCTCATAAATTTTTATTTTTATTACCATAATATCATGTGACAAGGAAAATGGGATTCAACACTATTTATAAGCCCGACCTTTACGTGCTGGTAAAACTAGTCGTCGGACGTCTGAAACTCAGCAATAGTTTCATAGCTGAAACACGTGAAAATTTAACATACATATTTGGGTGGAAGCTGCTCCATGAATAATATTTGTAAATATGGTAATCGTGAGATACGACCCTTTGAATTTTACACGAGCTTTCACCGTGTATTTGGGAGCATAGCGTGCTTAATTGATTTTATTTATTATTGAGTGTGAAGAGTGTTCTTTGTATATATTTCAAGCTCTCGTTAATCGCTTTAGTTCGTGCATACATACATAATAGACTGACAATGTTACCTGTCGTTCAATTGTATCATGTTTCTTTGTTTTGTTATGTTACAGCAATCCTGATGCACTTCTTCTTCCTGGCTGCATTCTTTTGGCTGAACACCATGTGCTTCAACATCTGGTGGACATTCCGGTGAGTTATATCCTAATAATATATTACAAATCCCATTGTCTTCTCAAATAGTCATTCAATAGTAGGCTATAAACTGCGTCTGTCTACTGCCAACATTCAAAATAGCAGACACACTTTCTAAGTTACACACTCTGACATTACAAAGTTATCCATATCACAATATTTATGTCCCATTAAACATTGTATGCAGGCATGTAATATGTTTTTTCACGTTGAAAATAATTTCTATTCCACACATCCTTATCGTTAGAATATCTTCATGAGAATTGGAATAGATTGTTATAAAAAATTATATTACAAGTGATTAAAATATGTTAGGTTACGATAGGAATGTTAGTGGTCAGGTCGCCGAATAAATCAAATGTGAGTAATTATTATGGCGTATGAAAAATAATCATATTTTCTCACGCATTCAGTTTTTTGTACTAAAATGGTAGCGGTTTTATTCAATGCGTATTACGTACAATCCTTACAGTTTAATTAATTAATATATATTACAATTTCTTTATTATAAAAAAGTATAAATTTTAACAATGATTGATAAAACAATACATCTTTGGAAATAGACTTCGGTGTACAGAAATCAATTTTATAAATCTTTTTACCTATAACTAACATGAGAATGTTTTATTTAAATTTGATATGAATAATAGTATTAAATTATAGAAAGAATGGGAAAAAAATAAAAACCCATTTCCAAATTTGAAGATTAATAAGTAATAACAACAATAAAAGCAATATTAACAAAAAAATTACAAAATATAATGCTTTAAAATTAACAATTTGTTTGGGTAAAACCAAATTTGAGTTGATTATTAGAAATATAATTTTATTTTTAAAAATAATATCAGTGTTGGAAGTCCATTGGTAAAATGAACCTACGTTTCCTCGAGGCATATTTATTTGGTTTTATTTACATTTCTTATGATTGGGTTTGTCGGGAAGTTAGTCATTGTAGTGTAATGTTTTTAACTCAAATCTGGGGTTTAAATAATAAATGATTAAATTAAAGTAGTTACATTAAATATTCAAGTGACAAAGACGAACTTCCGTTACATGCTTTCAAATTAAGTTTATTTCACAATTCGTCGAAGTTTGTTGGAAGAGGGAGTGGGTCAGTTTCTGAACGAGTCGTTTTTCCACTTCTTGCTTTTCTGCAATTTCTCCTCCTCGGAAGTTTTTGCAGTGTAGTTAATTCTCAGCTGCAAAAATGTCTCTTGAAGATCTTCTCTTCGAGTATTTGAGGTCACAGTGGCGAGGCCTGTATATTTATATTGTTATAACGTCTCTGTGCATAAAGTAAAGTAATATTGAATGCACATGCTGACATAAGTCAAGTGAGTGTTCCTTGTATGTATAAAGAGTCGCCAATGACCCGAACCTTGTGCAATGCACTTTGCTTTGTCACTCTTGCAAAGAAGAACATACCTATTTTCAATTTATGACACCGACTATAAGCTTTTACATTCCTCACCATGATTTCACAAGTCTCATTTTTATCTTTCAATAGAACCGGTAGTCATCTGGAAGAATATTATAGTTTAATTTATCATGAGTACTTTTACAGATTTTTTTTCAGAATAATACATTTAAAATAGACGATAGATTTTTTGTTTGATGTGTTTGTAAGACAAATGTCAAATTTAAAACACACGTAGAGGCTCATTAACTCACCGCAATCGACTGTGATTGGTGATATCGTATATTGGAAGAATAAAGGCGCGGTTGTTGTTATGTCTGGAGGAGCTAAAAAAACTAGCAAAATTCGCCATTCTAACCTTAATCAAACTTATTTTCGTTATATTATATATGTTTATCTGGTAATTGTGTAAATGAATTAATTTAAAAATTACTTTCTTACGGATAAAGGTTATTTTAAAGACTAATATGTTCTAACCTAAACCAAACCTATCTTTAGAATAATATAATCCGAGTGCTTCGAAGAATAAGCGTACCTTATTAGTTTTTCATTCTATCGATATTTACACTTTTAAATAATTTTCCACATTTTTTTCCATATTTTAGATTCAGAGTGTGAAAGAATAAAGAGTATTTAGCATTATTCATGAGGTTATCCTGGCGAAAGGCAACTTGTACATAATATGTGTGTAAGATTATATTATTAGTATGCAATTTAAAGAATATTACATCTTCTTAGAGACAATTTTAAAGAATGAATATGTTTTATGTGAAATTAAAAATTCCCATGTTCCACATAAATGTAAGTAAAGTTGTGAAGATTTTTTTACAAGGGTCAACCGTTTGTCTCTCTCGAATCCTCTTTTTGTGAATCGCTGTGCCGACCATTCCAGATTCTTTCGCTTTAATAGCTTTTCGAGTGGAGCCGCATTCTGTTCAATTTAACACTTCAATGAAATAGGGCCGTTGTGTTTGTTATTTGTTATATATTAAAAAATAAGCTCCAGTCCGCCAAGCAGTCTAATAAGTAACTTGTCTGTGGGTAGTTTTGTCGTGACTGAAAATCTTGACCTAGGATGACTTTTCCTTGCTTGTTACAATCTTCCTTCATAACGAAGAGGATTAAGTCAACACCCTACTTACAAATAATAGCTTCCCATTCGTCTTTTACGAAGAATACAGTTCTGACTATTATTAATATAATTTTATTAAAATTATTTTTAGATTGAATATGAATATGTTCGATTCAATGGCTTCAATCAGTGACAACGTTCGTCGTTTATTGAGTTTATTTTGCTACGTTGACTGGTTTATAATAAATTTTCTCTAATAATATGTTTATATGGAAATTTATACACCAATAAATGTGCAAAAAGTGATAATTAATTACTAGAACTAGTGGGTGTAATGAAATGTTTTGACGTATTCCAGCTCTGCAACGTTTTACTTTATAATATTGCTTTATTATTTGATTTTTGTATAATTTTATTTTCTCTCTCTCTGAGAGAAAATAAAACTCTCTGGTATTTATTTACACAATACATTATATAATTTACACCTAAAGTTATAAATTATACGGAGAAACTATTAAGTTGCAATTGCAAATTTAAGACATAGTAAATTAATTTTATTAATAATACATTTTACAGAATTTGATCATTGTATTATTCTGATTATTACACAAACCATTATATTAAATACATCTACAGTTATCGTACATTGAATATTAGTAAGTTTATTACCTGTTCTGTTAATTTCCGAAAATGCAAATAGAATAATGCATTTTGCCACATAATGAAGCAAAATGATAAAATTGTAAGCCGAGCAGTGCTCTATAATTGTGAGCAATCGAAAACTTGTTTTTTCACCCTGTTGGCTAACGTTTGGTTATTACCGTATTTTTTATTATAGAGTTACAGGAGAAAGCAGGGTAAACCACAGTAATAGAATTTCACAATTCTTGTCTCATTTACTACCATGACAGTATTTTTTTTAAGTAGGTGTGAATTTCCTAGATGATATCTGGAAACAATGCGATTAGAAATACATTTTGAAATACCCACAGTAAGTTGGCACATAATAGATTGATTGTGGTGATAAATTCCATTGCTTTTAGCTCATCAGTTGTATTGCAAGAGTGCAACTGAAAGTGTGCAACGTTTTGGTCATTGCGCTTTGCAACGCTGTCTTTTCTCACACTCGGTTGAGTGCTTAGCTGTGAAATTGACTGTAAAGATTCATCGACTCTTATTTGCGTATTCAGTGTAAAAAATAATTCCACCATCCTTTAAAGTCAACGCCTTTGATTATAATCCATTCGGTAGATCGTGCTTGTAAAAAGTTCATCGTGAAAAGGAATGTATCGAATTAAAACAATGAATGGACCAGTGATTAAGGTCGTCGATGCCGCATTTACTGTTAAATTTACGCCGTTTTCAAACACAGCTTCGAGCGAATCGGTATTCGGTACAAAGACAATAGCTCGAAATGATGTTTTTTTTTATATTTTATTTTTTTATTGTGTTTCAAAGTGGCCCACTTGCCTCAACTGAGCCGTGACTTCCTCTCGGTCACGATATGCTCCTCTTACCATTTCGCCATTTTCTTACTTCCTGTAGTGCCGTCTTTGTTAGATCGACCAATATGGGAATATATTTAAATTTTAAGATATTGTTCATAGTTTAGGCAAGACACATGTTCCAACTGTCGGATCACCCAAACCCATATAATTCCCCAAGCTTGCTCGTAGCGTGAGAAACTATTTTGCGGCAAGCTTGATTTGCGGGCAGGTAAGGTAGAAACCCTAACATATAATAATATAATATACCTGTCTCTTTTTATAATACAAACTGTTCTAATATCAAGTACGAAATAAAATAATTTACCACACGAAACTCTTCATTACTATTAAACTTATAAATATGGTTTCAGAGTCAAATTAACTGTCGATTCAAATTGTTCTGAGACAGATATAATTTTTCTCAAATGATCCCATACCGGTTAAATTAATAACTATCTTTATTTTTAAAAATATATTTTAACCATATATATAAACATAGGATATTGCATGGGTGGCTAAATGCGTGGTTAGTTCAAGTGGTCAAAAAGATCAGTTACCTGGCAAACATTATACTGTAAACATCTCTCTTCATATCTTCAGTTATATTTCAGAGTAAAATGGGTAAATACATTGTTACTACATGTCATAGATCAGGTCCAGATGGATATGGTGAAATGCTTTGACGTATTCGAGCTCAGCAACGATTACATTATTTATAATATTGCTTTATACTTTAATTATTGTATTATTTAATTTCAACTCGCTGATTTTTACACAAAAAAATATGTGATACATCTACAGTTATCATAAATCCATTATTTATTATACATATATCGACGGGCTCGACTAAGAGTAATATGACTCGGGATATTACCTTTTTAACTTTTTCTCATTTTATTATTTAATTAATTATTGCGCATATTCTGACAAAAAATCACGATTCTAGTGCTTAAATTGAGAAAGATAGGTTTTTTCTTATGGGGTACGTTTCGAGTTATCGCCCACGGGAGAAAAATTCGACGCTCGAGTAATACGAACGGAGACATCGCCTTCTTAGTCGTTCATTTGCTAAACACTGTAGGCGATATCTTCAGGTAGCTTAGTCTTCATTGCGCACACCGACACCATATACGTGTGAACAATCATGTGTGTATTAGTAACCAATAAGACACGGCTATGACTCCCCACCACCATCACTATCAGTCCCTTTCTTCCTGCCTTATAATACCTGCCTCATACAATACTCACCAACAATTACACATTTCAAAAAAGATTCAAACATTTCAGGGATGCCGCAATACTTCTTCTTATTCACGATCACTTGTTTAAACTCTACTTTACTAAAATAATTTCATTTTTAATAATAATTTGATACTATTATTTCGAAAAACATATTTTTTAGTGATTATATTTAATAAAAAAAGTAATATTTTTTTAAAAGTGGCCGAAACAAAGACTCCCTGCTTTGTAATAATATTGGTGGATTATCAACACTTTTGAAACCAAAAACCATAAGTGGTTCTTGGGTGTGTTTTTATCAGCAAAATCAACAGAATGATGAAATACCCTGTTATTTGTATTATATTCAAACAAAACTGCAATTCCAATAAATACGATAATATAAAGTGGTGAGTATTATAAGAATTGAGTTCCTATGGTCTTATTTAGTGAAGTGGTCAAGTCATATGGCTATTGTATTGTGAACATAATATATTACTAATATCCTAATATACCGGTTGTATTTTTATTTAAAAACTTGCCACGAAATATGTTCCCACATATGTGAGATGTTTAAAAACATTTTTTTTTTCATTAAATAACTATTATTCTCTATTATTATTAAAATAGGGTATTTTGACATAACAAGCTGAAAATTTGTAGAAACAGTTTTTTTTTTTCAATAAATCACACAGAGGCTTCGAAGTTTATTATTAGCTGCAACTAAACAAGCGGATGACAATAAATACTATCTTCATTTTAAATTATCAATATTTATTTCATTTACTGATTATTTCAATTAAATAACCATTCTTAGAATTCATACATTCATTCATTCTACTACTTAATACCTCGGACATCGTTCAAGTGGTTTGGTAAAAACACTTTTATATTTAATTGAACTGATATTTGTTTCATGGTTTTTTTTTTCATTGATTTTTTAAAATCCAAAAACCCTCAAGTACCTGATATTTTTCAAGGGCTTATTTACTCTTATAATTATTGTGTGATATTTTTTAAAAAGTTTCAGTATTCTTTAGACTTTCAACGCCATAACATTATTTTTTTGTGTATTTCTATAAGATGAGAAGACGCGACAGTAATACAATTTTAAATATAATAGCTGATTTTGTTTTATTTGTGAGAAGTCACTATTGAATAGTGATTTTGTTAATTAAGTGTGTGGTTTGAAAACTTTAAAGACTTCTATAAAATGAATAGCGGAAATTTTCCCATTAATATCAATCAGTGCACCTCGTAAAAATGCAGCGATGACAAAAAAATGGAAAATTATCGACACAAGGTCAGTAACGCAAGTAATCTAGAATTTAAAGACAATATCATAAAAATAGTAGAGAAACGAAAGGATTAAAAATTTTTGGAATCGTCCACTAGTTACTATAATCATAGTTAGATAATCATAAATAATATAATAATTCGATGAAGGAGATTTATAATTATCATGAAAAATATCCTTAGTATTTTACGTATATGCGAAATGTAATGTATGAACTAATTAAAAATACAAATTATTAATTGTAAATGATTTTATAACTGCATACTTGGTATTATTGAGTGAGTATTACAGGTATCATATCGGCTATAGCGAGGATAGACACTAATAATGATAAATTGATAGGAAGAGCTAATAAAATTATGTCACATGCGATTCAATATTAATGTATGAGAAAAAGTATACTAATAAAACCATTTTTCCAACAGAATGAATGAATATCTTTACCATTTGTCTTTATTTGAATTGCTTTTTGAGAAAAAGCATTATATTTTGTTATCTGTATTATATTCAAACAAAACTGCAATTCCTATAAACACTATAGAGTATGGTCATATTCAGTGAAGTGGTGAAGGAATGAATGCTTAAAATAATATCAGTTGGGAAACCTAGTCACTTGAGATATTTAAATACTTACCGGTTGTATTTGTGTATATTTATTTTGCCATTTGATATGTAATATAAATAATATAATAGAATGTAATAATAAAGCAATATTGTAAAGGTAGTGGTGCGAGTGTCTGGTAATGAAGCTGGTAGTAGTAGTAGTAGGTATAGTAGTATAATAGATATTGTGGGTGTGTGCGTGTCGGTGTAGTAGTGTGTGTGAGGGAGCTAGGATGAGAGTGTGTGAGTGTGATGCATAGTAGTGTGTGTGTGACTTATCATCTCCAAGTATTTCAAGAAGGACATTGAAGACAGCGATAACTCCGTGTATCGCCTTCCCGTGCGTTTCCCCTCCGCAAATCTTCCCTACAAGAACAATTTTTAGCTTGCCCCCTTTTAAATATTGCATTATTTCATATTTTAAAAATACTCGTATGTTGATAACACAATGGGGCACGTTTTTCCGAAAACAGTGAAACGATATAACATTTGAATAAAGAGATATTAAATAAAAACCTTAAAAAAACGGTTTTTCGGCCGTCCTGTAAAGTTGTGTTTTTCGACTCATCGCCGTCTTAGCGGAGCCCGTCGATATTCATGGGACAAACTAAAAAGTTGAATGCCAATTTCAAAAATAGTAATTTGATTTTATTAATATTATTACGCTCATAGATAATATAAACATAAGATATCCCATGAGTGGTTAAATGCGTGGTTAGTTCAAGTGGATCAAGTGGCCAAAAACACGAGTTACCTGGCAAACACTATACTGTAAATATCTCTTTTCATATCTTCAGTCATATTTTACAGTAAAATGGGTAAATGCATTGTTACTAAATGTCATATGGACTCAAACATACACTCAAATACATCTAGGCTCAGTTTTTACCAAAGACTACTTCTTCAAGATGTTTAAAATATTATTGCGTTTTAATCGGCAAACTATTGTCACAGCCACTCTCATGGGTCACTGGAAATGTGTTGAGTGAGGGAGACACACTTATGCCTTTATCGAATAGGAGAGAAGAGTGCAACGATACGGGTGGTTTACACGAAATTGACACGAATTATTTATATGCAATGCGATATCTAATGTTTATATCTATGATTTTAACCATTTAAATATTATTAAATAAATTGTACCAGAACGCAGATGTTGTCTTAGTCATAAAAGATTCACTTGATATTTTACATGTTCAAGTGTTCTGTTTGGTATTGAACAAAACCGCAATCGACACTCTTGACGAATGCGAATTTCCGGCATAATCAATTTATAATAGTTAAAAATATCCAGCGTCGGCGTCGTGGCGCCTGTCTTTTTATACGATAATTAATGTGGACATAAATTAAGCCTTTAAAAAATAAGTTGGCCATGATACGATTCCATTGCGAAACATCCCAAACACGCAATATATCAATCCATGGCGATCTTCTAATGTGACGCTTTTATTATGACCATGTCCGCGAATAGACCCACTGAAAGGTTTCCATCGCTTCCACTTGACATTTTGTATATTTATTATGAAAAGTCCGACGGATGTGGTGTTAATTAAAAACTTCTTGAAAAATAAGTGTCAACCTGGAAGCGCTTCATATATTAAAATATCTTCGCTCAGTAGATATTATAAAAAACAACCTTTATTTATTAAAGAGATCGATGGACGATAGAAATGAAGAATAAAAATCTGTAGGAAAAAATATAGAATTCCCTTTATACATATGTATAAACACGTTGCTTGTATAATTGTCAGAATGGAGATATACCGCGATGGGCTCTAATTGGTTACATCGCAAAACTATAATCTATGCCACTCTATCAACCGCCGTCATCTACGGTATTTCGGAAGCTATTTCTCATATTTTTCTTCTTCTACAAATTAAATAAATAGGTACTTAGATATACAAATCTAAATTTTTATTATTTATTTAAAAGTGTATATTTGCATTGTCAATTGAAGGAAAATAAATCTTTTTTCACCGATAAAAGCATCCGATACGCGCTAATTTAATGTATAAATAAGTAAATATTTATTTTAAGAGCTTTTCTGTTTACTTTATTAGAGTGTATATTTTTCAAAATCTGATACCATAAATTGGTAATTTTCTCAATGCTTGTATTGGAAATTATCGGTAAATTTCGATTTATATAGCATCGCAAAATTTCCTTGGCCAACATTCTAATTCCAAAATAATTTCGTTGCCACACTATATGTATTTTTATTAATTAATTAAAAAAGACCAGATTTTCTACCAAATCCAAATGTTGTTCTTTTGAAGTTTATTGATCGTAAAACGGGGTTTTATGGTAAGGTTGACATCGAATGCCAAGTTGTTGTTAGTTTGTGTTTACAAGCGTCGACAGATTTGCCCGCAATTATTTTCGTTGTACAAATACACACAGGATGACAAGAGTACGTTTTTTCGTATATTGCGATCGTAAATTAAACGAAACGACTATAATAAAATAACTAAAAATGAACGAATCTTGTCGATTTTATTAATATGTAGTAACGCCTGCTATCTAACCTGTCAACGAAATCAATCTATCTAATTTTTGGCAAATAATGTTTAATTATAAATAGAAATACCTTATTGCATGTGTGTGATCCAGGGGGTCATTCAAGTTGTCATCGTAATAAATGTGCACATGCTTGAAATATATATTTATAACATATAAAATAAACATTATAAGCAAACCTAGTCCATGAAGGTGTAATGAAGTATTCAAGCTTTGCAACGATTTCCTTTACAATATTGCTTTATTATATGTTTATTGTTATATTTCATTTTAATTTCCTTAATATTTACACAAAACATTATATGATATCTACAGTTGTAATAGTGATCGTACATCAAATATTATATTCATGGGAGAAACTATAGAGTTTCAAGTGCAAATTTAAAAAAATAGTATTTTTTCGCGGTATTTATTGTTAAAATAGATAATTATTGGTATTTGTTGCATTATTTTGAGAACAAATTATGGAAATATTTCAAAGGTGAATGTGCTTTCTGTTCCAATAACTGGTTTATCAGATTGCCTTCGTTAGTTTTCTATCTTCAGATCATTAGAAATGGCCAACTACGCTTATTATTTGTTCTTCTCTATGATTAGTTTTATTTTAGATCGTGACTCTATATAATCTCCGCTGTTTCTTTATTTATGGCCATCAACTGTGCGTATATTTAGTTTAATATTGGATGATAGTGTTCGCTTCGAATTGGACCATTGTCCTGGATATTTTTTCAAAAATCACGCAGGACTCGTGCTATGGTTTTTGGAATTCTTGTTTTATAACCGATACACCGTCTACACTCAATTAGGAACGTGGGTCTTGGAATCCCATCGACCCATCTCACTGCCTAAAAAAGACTCGACCATAGATCGAAACCATTTTTTTCCGTTTAACTAACATTAAACCACTGCACCGCCGGGTTTTAACTGCCTCAGGCTTGAATATATCCATTGCAATGAATACTATATTCTCAAAATGCATTCGACCGTAGGTAGAATGATGGCTGCCAATAAAATTAATTACTTACGTCTGTCTCGTTCAGCGTGAATCATGGCAGAATATAGACTAGTCAAGAAGTATTATTTTGTTTTAATTGTATACTAAATTTTTCGAAATGATACATTTATTTTCAAATGTGATATTTATTAGTCGGGCCAAGAAGGTCGATCGACGCCAACAAGTGGAATTTAGTCGATGATGAATAGACCGACAGTTTATAATGGATGATCCAATCGACATTCTCAAAAGAAGATCCATCCATTTTGCATAGATAACCTCATTTCTCAAACAATAATAATTGAGAAGACTATTGGGGTTTAAAACGTATATTTAAATCTGAAAGTCCCTGGTCCATTCTGACATTCTTTAAATATTGACTTAAGATCTGAGGTAATAACGAGTTAGTAAATAGATATGCCTTCTTGAAATATTTTAGACTTATGCTTTCCAAATATGAAACTCGAAACCCTCCTCAAATACAACATTTTTAAAACACGATCTCTATTTTCAGCTGCATATATTTAGTTTTTTAAATAAAATATTTGATAAATCCTTTATATTTCACATCTAACGCGAACTTCTCTTGTCTGCAATGAATAATGGAAGAAAGGTGAACCTTTTCGGGATTTATCAATTTCGTAGTGTCCATCAGCTTGGCAAACATGAAATAGAGATCAATTGAATAATTCTACCGAATACATATTTACGTGTCAATAATGCTTAAGGGCTTAAAGGTGTATTGATTTTTATTACAAATTTATGTGTTTTTAACATCAGGAATTCTTGTGAAACGATTGTCATTAAATGTTCGCAAGAATGCAATTAGCCGTCACCGAAAATCAACAGCCTTATATGGTTTGCTGATCAATCTGTAAAGTTTTTATTATCGAAAGAAAATAATGTAAATTGCAACAGTCTGCGATTCAGAATAACTTAACGACCATTATGCACCGGTCCTTGCCAATTTTAACCATATTCGGAATATTCGAACAACCACCACGCCCTCCTGACACACTTTTGAATACACCTTGAAGCCTCTTCAAAGCATTCATTTAATAAATATTATTAATATATACGAGACGATGTGATCTAGTCAATTTGTTATGCGTCTTTGATGTTTTAATTTGACACCCGACATACTATTTTAACAAACTGGTTCCAAGTTATCCAACACGTGTGACGATTATTATATCATTGTAAATGTAAATTGTACCAGACGTATTTTTACATAATTTTTGTATCTGTGTCGAGACCAATTAACTGATGATTTATGGTCGTCTGAGTGAAGCTTTTTAGTGGTGAGGAAAGAGTGGATAGACTTTTTTTATAGTTTCATCTTGGTCGACCTTGTCTCCAAAAACAACACCTTTCCCATAAAGTTGCACTGTCAAACAGCTGCTGTCTGTCCACTTTTGGAAATAAATCCTTCCGGCTGTCTGTTTTATTTTCTTCCCCAATTGCAAAGGGAGTTTCGAGCATCGCTACTGTTTGTTTACGACTCCATTGAAAGAGACATATAGGAAAGTATTTAAGATGCCATAAAGAGGAGTTAACATAATCGATTTACACAGCATAATAATGTCGTCAATGAGCTTTTCGAATGAAACAAGACACTGATTTGTAGTTTTCACAAATATTTACTTATTTTACTTATCTTGTTTTGCATTAGACCTATTACGTACATTCATAAATATGTATATACAAAGTTTAATGAAGAATTCATAATGAAGATTCAATAAAGTTATTTTGGGTATAGGCGATTTACCCTTAATTAATCTGCAATGTTTCTACGGAAGATTTAATTCATTTTTACTAAACTACCTACCTTGTCACTAGTTTCAATTTTGCTTGCATTTATTTTACTGTAAAATTGATTTATTTTATGAGTATACAAATATGTTTTTATAGTTGAAATGCACATTCTTAAAAATGTTGTGTAGGTCGCATTTCCACAGCAATAGTATTAAATTTCATTGATTATTATAAAAAAGTAGTTCAAGTGGGTGCACCAACATACTTTTTGGTATTGTAGCACTGTAACGATTATCTTTATTGTTTGATTATATTTTTTTTTTATTTGAATTCTCTGATATTTACTCAAAACTACAACTATCATTCATAAAATTGTATGTAGGGAAACTTATAATGACGAATATGGTTGAATCCTGGAACGATTTTAATAATAATAATTTTATTTCATTATTATGTTTATATTCAAATAAAATCAATAAAAAAATAGCTGGTTCAGTGTCTTTACACCCTCTTAGTTTATTTTTGTCGTTTTAGGTCAATCAATCTTCTTATAACCTTCCAATTTCACTTCCTTGTCGTTTTAAAAAATCCTATAAAATTTTATATAGCATATAAACTTCACCATAAAAATATCCGAGTAATAATTGCTTTGTCTTCACTTTTCATGTTGTAAAGGACAGTGTCATGTTTCACGCATCGCGTCCATGCGTTTATTTTGCTTATTCTCAAGTTACACATGGCATTCATAGGAAAAGTACTCTGTTTAATATTGGATTTCAATATTCAACACACCGTGTCGGGGAAAAAATAATAAACTGGAAATGCGCACCGTCCGTCAAAACATCGTAACATTGATAAATCCACCGTGGACGACGATATCTTTTAATTTATGACGAGGTGAAGCAGGTGGCATTTAGGAATTTTGAGAATTTTAAACACGGTCCGTGGCATCTTTATACACGATCAATTATTTACACGAATATAGGACATGCACCGTTTAAGCCATTTCGACCACAAACATATGTATATACTATATATATTTACGATTTATCAAAGTAAAAACAATGTGAGCATTTGTATACCTAGTTGATTAAGTAGTCGACTATAATCGAGGTTGTAGAAATTGACTCTTAGCTGATAAATAAAATTAATGCAATGGTAGACGATATTCGTCTTGTGTTTGTATTGTTGACTGTGAAATGGCGTCGCGACGCCATCTGTTATTATAGAGTTTTTTGTGTCTGTTTTTATTTCGTAAAACTCTGTCATTGGATATTTATATCAGCCATTTCACAATCGTATACGATTAATTATGTCAATCCCAGTTAAATCTAAACTAAAAACAAACAACTACTACTGTTATTATATATATATATATATATATATATATATATATATATATATATATACTATATATATATATATATATATATATATATATATATATATATATATATATATATATATATATATATATATATATATATATATATATATATATATATATATATATATATATATATATATATATATAATAATAATTTATTTATGTTTTATCTTATATTTTATGCGGTAGTAAAATGATATGGTTTCTTTATCAGAATGGGATTTTTAACGTGTGAACGCAACTAATATGAGGTTCAGAATAACAGGTCAAAGTCGTAAGGTTATTTGTAATAAATTAGTGTTCATGTCTGCGCATCCGTCGTGTATTTTGATACAAGGAAAATATTAATTATTTAGTTTTTTTGTGCATTAATAATGTAACACAATACTGTTATATTCATGCAGCCGAGTACATATATCATTCAATGCTTTCATCTCGTTTGAAATAATAATATACAATAAAAAGTAGGTTGATTGACGGATGCGAGCTATAAGAAATGCAAGCTTTGAATAAATTATTGTTAGTTCATAGCGGTTTTATTATGATATCATTTGTTGGAAGGTCTACTTAGTTTTTCTAATATACATATTTACGGACATCTATATGAGCTATAAGTTTACGGATAAAAAAGTTACTAATATTACTATAATATATCATATAGCAATAATTCATCAAATATCGGAGGAATCAACTTCATTAGGCGAGTCTTCCCGGAAAATATAATAAAGATATACATATTTAGACTGATACCACCGACATATTAGCAGGCCATACAACTGGATGTTTGAATATCAAGATGGCGGACCAAGCAGATGAATTTGACAGAGGCAACACTAATTTTCTCACTCAGACTCTTCTGCTTGGTCCGCTATTTTGATATTTATATATCTAGTCGTATGGCCTGTTAATATATAGGTTTAGACATGTTATAGTAAGGTTTTGTTAATTTATATTATTAATTATCATCATCACAAGCACTCCAGTTCAGTGAAGAACCAAGGCTTTCACCTAATTCTATTGGAGGCCACGGTTCTCAAGTTATTAATACCTAAGCCCCTAACTAACTTATAGAACTATCATATAATACTAATTATATAATACGTAAATTACCAGCAATATATAGACAGTCGGTTAGATTTAAACATTTGGTTAGGTTAGGTTATAAGATGTTAGGGAAAATAAACTTTTGTGCTGACGATGAAATAAATAAAGACATCACGCTTATCCATATAAAAAAATACCAAGAGAGCATTAAAGTAAAGTATTACCAATTTAATCATGTTTGTATAGAATTTTTCTTAGCGAGTGTGGACGACATTTAACACACGTGGAATTGCGCATTATTCTCCATGTCTTGACTTCTACTATCGTTATTTTTTCCCCAGGTAGAGATCGGAGGCAATTTGTAAGCGACTCTGTAACAACTCTTTATGAAACCCAATTTTCCTCAAAATTGAATAAGCCAGTGTTTGTCCCCGACCGGTCCTTTGCGGTAATTCTATTTTCCAACGCATTTTGTTCGCTTCTTAAACCATAACAATAACAACAGGACGAAACTTTCATTTTGATAAATCATATTTCCATCCACATGTTGAAGAGCGACGCACTTAACGAACACTCCAAGTGCTTCTGCTTTCTACAAATCAAATTCGCATTCTTTGTACACGATTCTCTCATTTTGTTATGATTTATTTGACCCAACCACGGTATGTTTATTCTCTCGACTGATTTCCAAAAAATATACAACAATAGTATACTCTGATTCATTCCTTTAATGCATAAGCAGCTAACAAAAAAATAATGTCACTATTCTACTCGGTTGACTTATTTATTATTTAAATATTCAATATTCCCCAATTTGAAGATTATGTTGAATGAATTTTTTACCTATTTATAAATAAGTGTATGCTAAACTCGCATACTTTGTATACAAAAGTGTATATTGAAGTTTTTTATTCAATATACATTTTTTTATTGATCCATATTTTCTTACACTAACTTATAATATATTTTCTTATGCCTGGGAGATCGAGAATAATATTAATAAAATCCCAATCGATTCACTTGATCCAGGTTTTCTCTGGTTTCCTGGAGTGTCAGTTAAATACTTAATCATTTAAATTAAGTTAGGCAGAGCCGCTCTGTCGGTGACCTGTTTAACTAATAATAGTTAAGATCATCGACAGACAATTAACACGTTGTTGTGTCTAAAAAAACCCTCTCAAAAAGCTCCATCAGAGATGTAGGTTCTCTGGTAAAATATAAATTTAAAAAGCTCTTCTTTGAGGATTCATAGGTATATATTTACACTTTAAATAAATACACCGGTACGTGTTAACAAACATAGTAGATAATATTTTGCTAGAACACATTTTTATGCACAAATAATGAGAAGTTATTTATTGCTTACCTATTACTTTTTATAGCACTGTTCAGATTAAATGAATATTGATTATTCAGTGATATTTATTAAATAATTTTAATATAATTTAAATAATAAATAGTTTATTCGTGGTTGTACAGATAATTTAAAGTATGAATAACAATCAAATTCGAGGATGGTTCGTTATTATATGCCATATAAAAATAGATTCATAATAAGCAAAGTTACCCAATATTCATAATATAATGATAACACACGTCGAATGATTAAATGTAAACAAGAGAAGTTACGTACATACACGTGTTCCTTTTCCAGTTATATTTTTGTGTATTCAAAGTGCATACCTTTCTAAGAATTTTAAGATCAGATAATATTTGTTCAGGTTTTTATCGACAGCAAGGGAAAAATCAACAGTATCATACATACATATGTTTAGAACTTACCGCCAATTGTGTAATATTTATACATCTTATTTAGTATACTTTTGACGACTCGAATAACCTATAATTATACCGATTCATTAGTCATTCGTGTGTCATGATATGCGATACTAAGTGAATCCCAAGAAATTATGCAATGCATCATATTTCACTGAAAAAATAAAGATTATTATGATGGCTTAGTTTTCAAACAAATTCAAACAACTCCGTCGAAAAGGGATTTAAATCAATATTGAATAAAATCATACCCCATTTTGAAAACTCGTCTTTAAATGGGGTTGGTTAAATATAATTAGGTAAACCATTTTCCCTGACCAAAATATTTGTCAAGCGTTTGTTTTAATTAATTACTTTTAATATTTAGGTTGTTGAAATAGTCAAATTAAACATTTTGTTTACCCATGTTTATATTCAATATAAGAGTGTGTTAGTCAGCCGTGCTAGATGGTGTGTGTACGAATAGACTAGATCTTTGTAGTATTCGTGTACACGCATACGCATCACACGCACACAGTATCAATACACTATAATATTGAATATGTCCTTTCGTCTTAAAAATAAACTTAAGTAGCAATGTCCATATATTATATGCGAGCCGGAAATAGTAATAAAAATCAATTTTTATTTATTTTATATTTTGAATTAATCATAACGATTTGTATCATTTAATAATTAAACTAAAGGAATGATTTTAATGACAAATAACATGATTCTTAAAAAATATTTTATTTCCGTATTAAATCTTTTGTTTGTATATTTGTTGTCATGAATTTTTATTAAGTTTCTTTAATCTATAATAATCCACATATATAATGTGGGTTATATATATTTTTCACTTATGTTGTCCATCTTTCGCATGTATAAAATTAAATTTTGACTCAATTTGTAGTCAACTATGTGTCCATACACCACATAAAATGTTTATAAAAACATTGTAGATTTAACAGCAATATCGTGAATGGTGTGTCTTTCTCGTGGAATATATAATACTATAGAAATAACTGTATTGTTAAGAGTCCATTCAGTTTGATTATACTTTAGAGATGTTCCCAGTTGTAAATGTTTAGATATGCTGTTAAGATATTCCTGTACGTAATATAACGTAGTGTACCTGTGAATAGTGGATATTATGGTTTTGACCCTGTTGATAGTTCCCGCATGTTGTTATGCGCTATTAGAGAGCCGCTTATCTCTTCAGAACTCCTGGCTCTTTGACAAGCCATCATCATCAGCACGTAGGTATATGTATGTATGTATTTATCCTGTGTACTTGTGTATGCAACAATCTTAAGTCCGGGACTTCCGCATCTGCTGACTGTCTGTTTGTCCGCTCGTAAACTTTATTTCCATTCATAATGTTCTTTGCCCTGAGGAAGGAACTTATTCCTGCTAGTCATAAAATAAAATTGGTATTTTCTTATCATATAGGTAGTTTACAATCATTTCTACCTTCTACAATTTATTTCCACAGAGATATAGATTACTTCCTTATTGGAATGAAAAATAGAAAATGTCTGTTTTGAACAAATCCATTCCAAAAAAGTTTTTTTTTTAATTCAAAGAATACTTAATGCAAATGCACAGGAGACATAGTGCTAGTAAAGTAAGTAAAAGAAACAATAATGAATTATTTAGTTATTTATTATATTCATTCAAAATAATATTCAACACGGACTTGGTTTGCATAAGCTAAACATTTCATAGCTTTTTCTATATTTCTATTTGAATTACATATTGTTTGCGTGTCATTTCACCAGTGAAAAAACTATAAAAAATTATACATTGAAGGGTATGTTTGTAAAATAAATTATTATAAATAAATTTAATTTGAATTATTTAGTAATCAAGGTGTATCGATTGTCGATCGAACGTGTTCATAGTGCAACGGCCAAAGCTGTACTAAATAATTACATAAAACTATTGAATTTTATTGAAAGAAACCTTCTTTTTACTATTTTATTTATGCATACTTGTCCAAAAGATTATTTATGTTATAATTCCATTCACGGTGGTATTTTTAAAAATACTAAAAACGAAAATTATCCGTCAACGCGAGTTTTTCTACTATGTATCAGTTTA